>OZ018338.1:5181224-5486224 GCA_963969495.1 Ceratothoa steindachneri | reverse complement strand
AACAGCAAATTTGAAAGCATTGGGGTCAGCACAATGAGCAATTTCATTTGGAACATCGTTTCATAATTTTCTATAATAGGGAACAAAACACTGTGGAAATTGATTAGTTCCGAAGTTAATATTGGTAAATGCATAGTCATTCAGAGCTAAGGTACGCCTAGTAGGTTTATTGTGGATAAAAGAAGCAGGTAGTCTCAAGTCCAAGGCATTATGGGAAATCTTGTATAAGAGAAAACCACCAATTTGTCGACGTTTCTCCAAATCGATTGTTAAATTTGGTAGAATGAAATGAATGCAATTTAAAGCTTGGTCTCATAATTTAAGATGACATTTAGCTGTAGAAAGCCCATGCAATACTCAAAACATGCTAGGATGAACAGTAAGGTTCTGCTGGGGATTTCAATACTTTATAGCAACTATTTTTATTACTATTTCCCAAATAATCTGTCATAACACTGGAGACACATGCTAACAGTTAAAGAAAGACTAAGAGTGCCCTCAGCCTAAAGAGAAAGGAAGTACTGTGTATGAATGAACACCCAGCTTAGTCAATCAATACTTGTGATCCATTCTCTCAGATTGAAAGAAGAAATTAGTAGAAGAAGAATAAAAGAATGAGCTACGAGAGGTAAAGGACAATGAATTCCTCGCTCTGATCAAACCAGCCCCACCACTAAGGGAGAAGGGAAGGTGGCTCAGCTATCTGTATCTTTTTTTCTCCCACTCTTACTTTCATTTCATTTGTCGTTTATAAAAAAAGAGTAATACAAGGTGTTAAATGTGAAACTGGTTCAAATAGAGTGCATTATAAGACCGTAATAATATAATTAAAAAGAGCAGAACACAAATTATGAACGGAAACCTGGTACTAAAAATAAGCCTGGAAAATGTTTTTGAATGGCACGAACCTTTTCAGGAGGGCAACATACCAATGTTCCTGTTGATTTATTCTCTGAAATCCTTAGGGAAATAGTACGAAAAAGGTCAACCCAATTTCAAAGACCGGCTTCGTGGGCGTTTTTTTCCTCACTTTCATCATTCTGTGCCTCTTAATGGTGCAAGATTAGCAATTGCCTTTCACCAAATTTCATTTGCTCTGTTTTTGTTTGTTTTTTTCTACCTATGCCTTCGGATGTGGACCAAATTCTTGAACTCTGCAACAAATAATTGGAGGAGACGGAAAAATATTGGCAAATTTGATCGAAAACGAGGACTCCATTTTTTAACGAAGATTTAAAAATAGAATTTTAAAAATCTAAATTAATGCAAAACAAGAAATTGCAAAGGGAGGAAAGATTTACTCTATGGAAATTTAATAGAAAGGAGAGACGAGAGAGGAAAATAAATAAAAATATGCCAGGATAGGAGTTATGGATAACGATGGTTACGTAAATGTTGACTATAAATGAGAGTGAGAAGATCATACTTTCTCGATCAAGCATTGGAATTTTTTAAATATGCAACCCCAGACCCCAAATATATTGTGGTTGGCAAAGGTTGCTATAGCAAACCTTTCAATTTTTTATTTATTAATAATTTTTTGGTGGGAGAGATAAATGAATCGGTGGTAGCCCTCCCGATTTCCCCCTCTGGTAGGCCAGGAGAAGCTAAAGAGGGTTGAAAAGGGAAGTACAGTAAGATATAAGAAGTTAATCTCAGTTGACTTTCTTCTTTTAGCGGTGGCTAGGAGGATAGAATGGAAAGATCCTATTGTTTTGGGCCTACTGATTAACGTGGAATTCGAACCACGACCTGTTTTTATCTTTCTTCATTCTATTCCTTTTATATATGTTTCTCTACTCGTTTGCATTTACAACTTCTTTTATAGTTGTCGGATGAGCCGACCAATCTCTCTACTCATCTTATATTTTATTCACTCTTGTGGGTTTTGTAGCATTCACGCCGTTGTGTATATCGTTTTTAAGTTGCCATTCAGTTGTGTAGTGTGATGTATTCGATGTTGTTTTGATATGTTTTCATGCAATATGTTTTGCATCCTGTGTATTTTGAATATTTTTTTATCTTTCCATTTAATTTGTTGTATTATATATTTAACACTCTAAATTTCAGGTTACTATAGTAGCTTTGTGTTCCACTGATTTTGCATTTGTCACTTTAGTTCACTATTTCACTAATCTCATTTGATCTTGGTTTATAGATTCCTCTCAGTTCAATCCCTTTTATATTATTTTTCTCTTTCCCTTACCGGTCATTACTTACTCCTTGGAACACTTATGTCCTTATTGGTTCCACCAGCTCCAAATCGCTATTTAAAAATAAATTCCAAACAAATCCCTCATCTGGTGGAAAATGTGGGGGTAAAGAAGAAGAGATAGAGAGATTTGAGATTTTAAAATTCACTACCGAGAAATTAGTCAAAAGCTAGACTCCATTTATCGGCCTTTCTATTTTTAGTATTAATTGCTTATTTCCTGGCAAATAATACTAAGGATTGAGATTCCCTTTGCAATAACTCTTGCCAGAATTTTACTGAGTTATTTGGTAACATTTTTCTCATAAATTCAGAGCCTCCAAGAATAATGCATCTAACGTCTCGAAAAGTACGTACGAACTACATACTTTTATCCTTCGATAGCCATTGAGTGGGGGGGGGGGCGGCAGTTGCTAACCTAAAGACTAAGGAGAATGGTTGAACTTCCTATTAAAAATTCCTTGGTTCATTTAAAGTTTATTCAAACTTATTTCTTCTTTATACATTGTGCCTCCACACCAGACTAATTGGGTCAACTGAGTTTTTACACTCATCTCTTTTCTTAATTATTCTAGCGAAATTGTTCGCTCTTTTAAACATCCCTTTTACAATCATTTGGAAGATTTTCTCCACCTAGCTTTTCCCTCCTGATTGGGAAAAACCTCCCTTTTTCACTCAACCTTCGTCGTCTTTCCTGATCACTAAAAACGTTCGTCTGCTGATCACTGCTCACATGTTCGAGCCGAGGAAGGAGCAGTTTTCCTGTTGTTCCCATCTTGTTTTAGTGTACATTCCACGTCTCTTTAACTCAAAAATACGAAGAAATTGTGATTTCTTTTTAGCATAAGATGTAGTTAGGAATCCTCTTTATTCATGATTAACTAATTAACATAGTTTTTGAACTCTTTGTCCTTTTATGACCTTCTCTCTAAAACGAATGGTTTTCATAACGCTATAATTGGATTTCTCATAGTAATCGAACATATTTGCTTTATACTACTCCTGTTTCTACCACGCAGTAATATTTTTTTTGTAATTAAATGGTTTACACTTACACTTTTAGTCGCGTGAACGCGTCTCTATAAGTTACTGTCTCCGTCCGTAGGTCTTCGGTTGGGTGGTAACAATTTTAATTTTCCATGAATTTTTTGGCAATGATATCGTAACTATTCAGCCGAATTCTAACGGAATTTACAACCTTTTATGTATTTTTACATACTCTTTCGAATAATGTAATTGCCAAGGTACTCCCAAGGTTAGTCAGGGAATTATTAAAAGAAAACTAATTATGGGTCGGATTTCCCCACTTGATGAAAGTTTAGAAAGTCATAAGCTCATAAGTCAGGATAATTGAGAGCACGCGACTTAGGTCTGTGACCTCGTTATTTTAAAGTTCATTTGATTCAAAATAAATGGATTAGATTTCGCGACTTGCTCTTTTCCGATACACAAAGACTACGTTTAGTTTGAGGGTTTTTCTTTATAATGATTTCAGGTTATGAATCCAAGACACGAAGTATAGACTTAATAGTTTAATGCTCTCGCTTCCTTTCCTCCACCCCTATCTTCACACTGTATTGGCCAGGCATCCACGCGTGACAGTACGTTACATATTTAATTGAACTACACTGCGTTTCGTGCATTGCAGTATAAATGACACCAATCAAATGACTTTAGTTAATTTTCATTCTCGCTTCCTATATTGTAGAAATCGGGGCCTACACAAAAGTGAACTAAGTTCCCCAGAATTGACTAATCAATAAGTATGAAAAGTGATTAGTGGAATAATACCAAACTCAAATATAAAAAGACACGACGTGTAGTGGAAAGTGAATAAACAAAAGCGGTGCTATGACAGAGGTCCTTACCTTCATCTGCTTTCACTAGCTTCTCCAGGCTGAACTTGAGCAGGTTGCGTGCCTTGATTACGAAGTTCTTGTGAATGAATGACATTACCTTCGCAATGGCAGTCCTAAGAGGTCCTCGAGTGTTGTAAGCAGCCTTGTTGACATCCTTATTAACGAAGCCACACACGAAATAATCTAGATGGTTGAAGTCCGGGGAGCTAGGTGCTAGTAGTCATCGGAGGTGTACAAGGTGCGACAAAATAGACAGATTTAGAAATACGAATAGCAAAAGGCCTCTAAATACGTTTAGAATTTGTAAAAGTAATAAAATTAAGAAAGAAAAGAGTAGAAATGAGCAAAATGCAAAAAGAATAGCAGAAAGTAAAGCAACAAAAATAGAAGACATCCGAGGCAAATATGTTCCTAGGGACTGAGAATTCCTGGTAATTATCTGACATTGGGTGGCGGGAAATGAACGAGGTTCTAAAAAAATGTCCAGTAAACCTACCGTGGCTCCAAATCCATCATGGTGCCACATGCTATTAAAAACATTGGAAGGGAGTGGAAACCAAACTTGGCGAACCATGTGAAAGGATGGGCAACACATCTGAGGGATTTAGCTCGGAAACATGGTTGCCCGTCTGAGTCCCAAGGGACTGGGCGTTTCTCTCGCAATCGAAAGATTTATCTCAGACAAACTTTCAATCTCTGATAGTAGAATGACAGAACAGCATTTTTTTTTAACATATAAACTCTTTAGAGTAGATGTACAGAAATCACCAATAGACAGTCAGACGCTCATGGTACGAATTGGGTCCAACAATTTTGGGGCTGTTCCTAAATCAGAAGAGTACATCTAGTATCCGTAATTCAATTTGGATTTTGACAAGTATAGTATATAGGTACCATAAGTTAAGACTGTTAATTCTATACCAGCAAAATCGTACCTGACGGCGAACCTTCTTAATGACAAGGCCAAACGAATTCCGCAACGTAAGAACGTTTTTCTAAAACAAGTACAATGAACTAGTATCAACAGCTGTAATATTAAAACCATCCCAACTGGCGCAGCTGAGGTTTTGTTACACGCGAGATCATGGTAAGCGGCGACATATTTGGTGCAAATGCGAGGTATGTGGACACATGCGATACACAAGCTTAAATTAGAGGAAATAGAAATAATGTCTGGCCAACTCGGAGTAGCGAGTAACTGGGATGCATAGATAACAACTTTGACGTCTTGCGCAAAACTAACGATTTCAATGTTAGTATTATTGTCGAAGCATTCTCTAGAGTAGATGTGACAGGTTTGGTCTTCTTCAAGACATTAGTCACCACCCTTATTTACAAGGGCCTCTGAAACCGAGGCAATTCATTATCCATGAACTCATTGGAACAGATAACACAACATATAACGTAACAGAAACAGGGATACTCTCTATGGAACTCAGACTTCTAACTACTTTATGTTAACTACGGGTGGGAACTTCTGCCACGATATCACCTCTCGACCATATACTAAGCGATTTAAAACAACGAGATCCAAACGCGTTATTAAAGTAAGATACGTCGACTTTGGAAAGCGAAGTAACAGAATCAGAACCCGCGACAACGGGACGAGGATAATCAAGTTCTGGCTCAACTTCGTAGGAGTATCGATCCAAAAAGCAGAAAGAACTAGGTCTGTTTCTTTAAGAACCATTATCTCTAGAACCCTCAAAGTAAGGGAAAGTTTTGGAAGGAACATAAGTCACAAGATATAGGACAAATGATGCATAATGCCACTGTTTGAAGGAATATACCTAAAGCTGCCACACGCCCTGTAAAGGGCTTCATATGAGGTTAATTGGGTCCAAACCCTATATTTACAAGGAATTTCATAACCTCAAGAGAAACAAACATATCATTAGTTTTTCATTACATCTCTAATATTTACCTGCGGTGAGGCAAGCAGGTCCATGGGTCATGCAAATCTCGTGTTGTGTTCATCCTCTGTCCGCAACGAGTCGCTGGCTCAATGTAACCAGCTAAAACCAATGCTACCAAAGGAAATTGAGGTCAAATATGATATAAATTGACCACTAGGTGGCGCTCGCTCAATGTAGCCAGCTAAAACCAATGCTACCAAAGGCAATTGAGGTCACTGAGTTCAAATATGATATAAGTTGAACACCAGATGGCACCACCTAGTAGCTAGAGGTGCTAAATTGCCCATTTTCGCCGCAGGTCCACTAGATCAAGTCCCACTAGTTTTTCTTAAGAAGGAACTTACTGAAGTTACAATCACCTGGGGCTTTGTATATTATCCTTCTTGCGGATGATTTCGAAAACACTCCCTCCAGCACACGCTACTTCCCTAGTCCCCTATTGGTATTTTTAACTCTATAAAATTCTTAAATGCGAAAACATTTTGTAATGAGGTTTAGCTCCTTTCTTTCATTCACTTTATTCGACGTTTCTTTCAACTTGATCATTCCATGAATAAGGCAGTGATAAAGAATCGTGACATAGCTTGGAACAACATCCCCATTGGTATTGAGACCAAGCATAAAGTTGTGCAAGAGAATACTTATGAAGTTTTTGCCCCCTGAATAATCAACTTGATTAATCAATTGATGTGGCACCGTGTTTCTGTTGATGGGATTTGCCAGGAAAGAGCGAGGAAATTAGCAGGTTAATGATTGCTTTATTCAATTATCGATAATGAGACAATAACGAATAAAGAACGGCATTTCATTATTAGTGGAATTACGAACCAAGATCAATTATTTTCGCACGACATCGAGAACAATCATTGATTTCACTGTCTAACAAAGTTTATGTTTTTGTCGACTACATAGATGAAAATGTATTTTTCTGGGGTAGCTTTGGGCGTAGATTATGAAAATGACATTCGTGTTTCACGAAATGCTTCCAGTTTTTGGTAAGTTGCCAAATAAATTTAGATAAATTCTTAAAAGTTTATAAAATTTTAACTATTATATTTTTGATTTTCAGATTTGTTAACTAATTTTCTTTGAATATATAAGCAAAATTTAAATGAAATATGCCGCGAGGACAATGTAAAAATCACTAAAAAATTAGCCTAATAAATTCTGTTACATTTTTGGTTCTTTAACTTTAAAAAGCAACAAAAGAAACATGATGCCTCTTGTCAAAAAACTGTACACTTTTACTTTCAATGCAAAATTGGCGATCAAGATAAACTGTGGTCATTTCCCCTTTATTTCACAACATCCTGCAATGCACTGTCCAGATATCCCCCTGAAAAATCAAAAAGCCTTCAGTTTGGGGTGCCAATGGTCTGGCGTGAGCCTCAAGACCACGCCCCTGACTGCTACCTTTGCTTAGTGGAGAGATAAAGTAAGTAGAGATATAATGAGTATATAAATTTGAATTTTATCCATAGAATATTTCTCAATGCCTATATTTATAGGTCTACTATATGGGATTTTTTATAATTTCAATCGTAGTCGAGTATATGCATATTTAATACTTTTATATACCGCCAGGGTTGATCCGGGGGCTTAGCATCCAGGAAGGTAAAAGAGTTGCGCAAGATATAGTGACGTGGAGCAAAATGGTGTAGTCGGGACAACGAGCTGTGTAGGTAATACCAACCTGGAGAGATGTAGGATAACATATAGCAGTGAAGATGCGAATGGGAGAGTTAGAGGCTTCTGTGTCTTACGCTACCTCGCTTGGCGGGAACAGCGTATGTTATAAAAATATAAACACATATATCGAGATTGATTTTTTTTCCAGGTAAAACAACCAAATGGGCTTCATCTCTGGTGTATCCCAACCTTAAATCTGCCATACGACTCGTACTACATTCGGTCGATATCATGATACCTACATAACTAAGGGAATTGTTATATCAGATTCTGATAATCAGATACAGAATCCGGTGAACAAGAAGTGGATGTTTATGTGCCCGAACGTGAAGACAATGACCCAAGACCTTTATCCCAGAATGATTTTAATGATCTTGTGCGAGGTTTAAGGTTAACAAAACAACAGAGTGAGCTATTTGCTTCCAGGCTCAATGAACGAAATTTACTCGCCCAAGATTTTCGAATTACAAAGTTTCGGAACCGTTTGGATGATTTGCAAGAGAAAATTTCATTGACCAACAACTTCTGCTACTGTAATGATATATCAGGACTCTTTGAAGAGTTGGATTTACATTCTGATCCCATTCAGTGGATGCTCTTTATTGACGCTTCGTTCTATAACACCAAAGCAGTACTTTTGCATATTGGGAATAAATTGCCGTCCATTTATGTAGTTAATTTTGTTGTTTTGAAAGAAACTTACCCAAAATCTAGCTTTCATTTAGACAATATTAAATATGATGAATATAAGTGGTTGATCTGTTCAAATTTTAAGATCGTAGCTATTTTGAGTGGTTTATAGGAGGTTATAATAAATTTCTGTGCCTTCTGTCTCAATGGGACAGCCATATAAAATTAGGCCAATGAAGCAGCTCGTGAAAGCCTTAAAACGTGACCATGTTTTTTTGCAATTAAAAACAAAATTTCCAAAACTAAGTTATGCTAAAATAAAGAATGAATCTTTGTCGGGGATTAGATTCGACAACTTCTGATAGATAATTAATTTGAAAGCACTTTGGACGAATTGGAAATAGAGGCCTGGCAAAGTTTCAAAGGGGTGTGTAATGGTTTCCTTGGAACGCACAAACCACTTAATTATGTCAATAATAGGATTGAATCATATAAGAATTTGTTTGCGATATATCCCTAAATATGCATTTTTTTTGTATTCACATTTGTCCTTCGTTCCGGAGAATGCAGCAGAAGTCAGCGACGAGAAGCGGTGCTTTCAACATGGTATGGCCGTTGGCGAGCATGGTGAGAGATTCCACTAAGATATTGATACAATTGAAAATCGATATACAGGCTAATGGAGTCCGGCCAAGCCTGCTGACTTTTGCTGGACTATTCAGGGAGATAGACAGATGGTATACGCAGGAAATATTATAAAAATGCTAAAATGTACTTTCTTTAATAGAGATTTTTTTTAATATCCTCTAAAATATATTCAAATAAGTATTTAAATAACAATTTTATTTCATTCGATATCCCTGTTTGTTTTTCTTATAGTTTTGCTGCAAGACATAATATAAAATTTACATCAATATAAGTAATACACATATTATATGCATGAATCTGATTTGCGTGATATTTTACAAAATTTAATTATAATTGACAAAAAGACTAGAGTCATTTTGTACAAAAGGAACGTCATTTTCGTAATCTACGTATAAAACTATCCCAGAAAACTAGTTTTCTATCATTTTAGCAAAATCATTATTAGTGTTATTTTACCATTCACCGTTCGGAAGTTCAAGATTTAGATGAATAATAGATTTTTACTTTGCTGTTAATAAGACTTCGTGCATCTGCTCATGGACTTTTTAAATACAGTAGGTTATGGCATATGTGTATTTGTATATAAGAAAAAAAAATGTGAGGAAAATATTAAAGCAACTTTCTTCCGCTTTCAGTAATATTAGCGAATCTTTATCTTTTATTATTGTCTTCACTTTGATTTCCGTCATATAGATTTCAAACATTACATTTTATTAATTTACTCATAAGTTCTTAACGCATGCATGAAATTCTGAATATACTTCTAATGCAAATTATCGATAATATTAATACTAATCATTTAGCTATCAGTTGTCTATTGATGTTTGTTGAAGACAATGAAATAGAGATCTGTATGCATGAAAGATAGGGTAAGCCAGCTTTGGTTTCATCGTTGCCTGCGTATGACTGATTCTTCGCATTTCTCAAGTTTTCCTTGTGTAGCTTAAGTTCCATATTCAATATCACTCCAAGTTCGATTAACGGAGACGAATATATTAAAGGCCTGAAAACAATACAAAAAGACAGAGCTCAATTCCGAATGAACCATAAAATGCATGACGTTTAATATTTATTATAAATATTCTAGATCAAAATTATTGCTACCATTTAGTGGTGCCCAGTCCTCGTCGAGGGATAGTATTCTTGAAAGGTGTGTTTTATCTTATTTTGAAATTTTACTTCTCTCCTCCTCTTTTACCTCAGAATACTCTTGTATAGTTATCATTAACACCTAACGATTTAATTCATCTTTTGCATTAGAAATTTCTCGTAGTAGCGAGAAAATTTCGATATCTTTATCTTTCAATTTTCTGAGAATGTTGAAATTAAATTTGCTTAAAAATGACGAGACTCAAGAACTGCAATGCATTCTTTTCCGAAAAATTAAGATACCATACTTGATTCAGCAGAAATAGTAGTTGTATTACCATAAAGAGCACGAAACCTAAGAATATAATATAGTATATCATAGTATATAAAGTTTTTTGCCCTTTATAGATTTTTGTGGTCAGAACTTAACGAAAAACAAAATAATGCATTCATGCTCTAAAAAGCGAAAGGGTTTCTTTTGTTTTAGCTTCATTTAAACTCCCGATGTCCTTTTGTCCTTTTGTAAGTGATTTATCTGCTTACCAATTTCATATGTTAAGCCATTTGAATAAGACTTTATAGTTACCCCTCTGTCTCTAGTAATTTTTTCACTTAGTATTAATTCGGTTGATTATATATATATATATATATATATATATATATATATATATATATATATATATATATATATATATATATATATATATATATATATGAGAAACTCACAAAGTAGTGCGTGAGTAAAGCAATAAATGCAAAAAAATCCCACAGGAAAATGAAAGGCGGATTCCAAGTACTTTCGAACTTGTTTAGTTCATTATCAAGGAATGAACTAAATAAGATTTTTTGCATATATATATATATACCAGGCAATGGCTTCGCTACTAGGATTAAAATCTAAAATCTTTAAAAAAAAGCAGCCATGGTTTAATTTTTAGAAATTTTCTGAACTTCACCATTTGTAATTCTTTGGGTTTTAAAAAATTCACAAAATTTCAATACTTATATTTCTTTCTGAACTTTACCATTATGTTTTTGATATTATAAAAGAATTATTAGAAATTACTTTGATAAAGAACATAAGTAATAACCAAACTAAGATGAAATTATTATTAAAATACTCAAAAAAATCCCCTTCTTAAATTATAGAGTTAGTGATGATATATATATATATATATATATATATATATATATATATATATATATATATATATATATATATATATATATATATATATATATATATATATATATATACATATATATATATATATATATATATATATATATATATATATATATATATATATATATATATATATATATATATATATATATATATATATATAACAAAGAGACACTCCAATCAACATATAAATAAAGCTCTTTTGCACAACTGGGAGATTTCAATTCGAGAATTTAATGAAAGTTGTGGTACTTATTTGTTGTTGTTGATGATTTGCCCTCGGCTGTCTAGGCGAACAGCCCCGAGCCCTTGGGGCATGCCATAGCCGACCGACACCGGGCGCTCCCACACTACTTTCCACTGAGTGTATGTTGTGTTGTCTGCGAAAGTATTTGTGTTTTATGCAATCTTCCATTGTGTTAAGGTGTGAGTGGATCTGCTCCAACCAGGACAGACGTCCACGATGGAGTCCCAGCCTTTTCTGGTAGCTGAGGAGGGCTGGGTGGTACCCACATCTCGGATCCGCCAGGCGCACCCACTCCTCTCAATGCAAGGTGGCTTGCGATGCATGTCAGGGGGCAGGTGTGTAGTTGTGTGTGGTTGGCGCGTAATTTCAGTTTGTATGTGATTCTGAATGTTGGCTTGGGGCGAGAGAGGAGGGATGGGGGTGCACTTCGGCTCCACCTTTCACGATGGCAGATTTCGGTCACCAAATCCGAAGACCATGATTATAATCGAACCAATTTCACCATCTTGGGCCTCGCCTCTTTTCTAAAAGAGGAGCCAAGGGATGCCAAGAGATTCCAAGGGATTCCAAGGAATGCCATGGGATGCCAAAGAATGCCAAGGAATGTAATAGCAAACCCTTCTCAACCCCCACCACTTACGGGGGTCGGAGGGTGGTAGGAGTATAAACCCCAAGGATTAATCCTCCATAACCCTATATTTTCTGAATTCTTTTAATTCCGTTTTCACCGAAGTAGATTTAAAATTTTTATCAAAGTTTTTTAAAATAATTCCTTTATAATATAAAAAAAAATAAAATGTTGAAGTTCATAAATAAATATAAGTATCATAATTTTGTGAATCTTTTAAAACTAAAAGAATTAAAAATGGTTAAGTTCAGGAAATGTATTAAAATTTTGTCATGGAAATTATTAGAGCAAATTTAGGTGGAGAAAAAAGAGAATCATGATAGGCCGTAGGCCACAGACCGAAAGTCTGCCAGCTAAGTGCAAGCTCCTTCTGTAAGGAGGAGTGGCGAAGCTGCTTCTCTTGTAATTATAATAATTAAACCATTAAAATGGGGTTAAAAAAACAATGGTTTACCGTCTGGACACTGCGTACGACTGGGGGACGCTCCACATCAACACAAGGCAAGGGGTTTTTTATCAAATAGACCAATTCAATGGCCATAATTGATACAGACACCCTTTTGGCGTAGGTGAGCAGCGTCCCCTAGTCAGGCCCAATGGAGTGTCGAGACTGTAAACCATCGTTTTTATTTAACCACATTTCCTTGGTTTAATTAAAATATATTTTAGAATGTTTCCTCACGCTGCAATTATTATTACACCATACGGACAGAGACCGAACCCATTACTTCTTTCTCTTAATGGTTATCAGGTGAGATAATGCGGATACGGCGAAGATGACCCATCTTAAAATGGAAAAAGAGGGCTATTTTTTACTAGGCCAACTTAGAGATGGCTTATTTTAACTAGCTATTAAGTGAGTTTGATTGTTTCAGGTTCATAAATTTTGTGTTTTAGTGACCTTTGAAATTTAAGTTAGGTTAGTAAAAAAGTAAAGATTCACTTGTAAATTAGGAAAAAGGAAACCTAAACTAACCTAACCTAACACCCTTTGGTGGGTCATTTGCTTACTTTTTAATAATTTACACGCAAATCTTTACCCATTGCTTGTTTAATAAAAGCCAAGGGATTATTAGTTATCTTTAAAATGCCTGCAGAAAATGATGAACAATTTAAACAACTTTTATTTCCTCTATAAATGACATTATAATTTTGGCACCTTAATGCATGTTCAAATTACTTAAAATAATGAAATATTACGAAGTAATTCATCTCAAAATGGTCTTTGATAAAAAAAGAGGAATAATTTGCGTAATTTACTTACAAAAATACCCATAAAATGCTTCAGTTATTGATTCACATTTTACGCTGAGACTGAACATTATGGTGTTTTGGTACCAAAAATCTCGTAAAAACCCATGTTCCTGATAGTTTCTTTCGCTCAAACAAACAAAAAACAATTTAGATTATGCAAAAAGGTAACTTTATTAAATTATGCAACAAAGGTCACTTTATTAAATGTCAGCAGAGGAAACAAAAACGACGCAATTCTTGATTGCATTTGCTCAAGAAAATGTTCTCGAAGATATTGGTTAGAAGTTTGTTGCAAAAGATTACAGATCTGTTCATCAATATTGCGTATATTTATTATTAGCCGCGATGACACTAAAAATAGCTCACTAAGAGACCCGTCGAAAATTTCTATATTAATTTATATTTACAGTAAATAATAAAAATAAATGAATTCAAAGGGTTTTTATCTCCATCACTCTCCTGGTAAACCAAGATTCGCCATTTGAAATACAATTATTTTAGGGACCAACATATAAACAGCTTGGGATCGTACCTAATATGTATTGATTATTTTTTATGCTAATTCCTCTCACATCATTTATGCGGTGGTTTTGATTTATTTGTTCTTAGTCTTTTTAAATTTTAGTATGTGAATAAACTGGTTTTGGTGTCTTATCCATTCTTATATTTTTCTACTGATTGATACGATCCCATTAGCCAGTATCTAAATTACTTACTTTGTCGTGTATGTATTTATTATTCTACTCTCGTGATTTTCTTTGTTTTATTTTTTTAACCTGTAAGTTGAATTAATGTAACGGCTGATCTTTAATGTTTACTCTTTAAAAGATATCTGTTTAAGTTTTCGCTAAACTTTCCACAGAAGATTTTAAATTTCGTGAGTAAAACGAAACAAAATCATCTCTCAGCCAGATTAAAAACGTGCTTTTAATTTCATGAACAAAACAATTTGATTACATTACGGAGAGATAGAATATATATTTGGCACTGCCATTAATTCTATTCTTTTGTCAATGGTATACAAAGTGTTCGGGCTAAAATTGACGATTTTTGAAGTATCATTTTTTCAGGAACAATTTGGCGTATCGGTGAACAGTCAACGGAGTCAAGTTTTAGTTGAGAAAAGGTTTAACTGACAGGGAGGACCGGAAGCCATCTGAATATTGGAAAAGAATGCACCTCTATCTTGATGATTCGCGCCGGGTATCAAAATACCGATGTTATGACTGCTGCTCAATGCTATATCAACAATGTTGAAGCTGTAAAACGTGACAGGGGCAGAGGCAACGGATACTACGAAGCCGTCGCCAGCAGAAAGAGACATAACAGACTCTCTGGCTTCGTCCGCACGCCGGAATTCACCCAACAATTACAGGAAAAGGTAAATTAATTAAGTAATGAACACATTTCTGTAGGTCTCTGCGCGTCTGATTAGGGTTACAAAGATAATTCATCGGTTTCTTATTCATTCCAGGAGTTTTATATTAGGATTTTCGTTGAAAGAAGAGAGAATCCACTCTTTTCCTATCCCCTTGATCAGAATCTCCTCAATGGGGCAGGTCCACGCTAGTTATTCCCCTCTCCTAATCTAGAGCACCCAATGGAGCGTCCTTGGTTTGTGAACATTCTACATATTTTTAGTTCACAAAATTTCACTTATTTTGTAACTTCTACAAAACCCGATGATGGCCTCATTATTTTTTGCTCTATTTTCTGCATAAGATAGGATTCGCTAAAATATGTCTCGTGTATAACAAAGTACCGTCCATGACAGAAATTTATGGCTAATATGCCTTTATATTTGTTCCTTTGTCTTATTTTCTACATAAAGATCAATCATGATGATTTACCCCTTTACTCCGTCCTACGTTTCTAAATCAGACTAAACATTTTGCCTATGTTGAATGCCAATTTAGATCTGCAAGAGAGTTCTAGTTCCGCTTCTGTTCCTATGCTTTTTTTTTGTGGGATTCGTTCCTGGTCGTTTCCAATTTGACCAAGCAGGACATTTACGTCTCATGCAAATAACTACATATGTATATCATTTTATTTCACTATTATCTCGTTGCTATTCCTTTTTGTTTTGTTTATTCTTTGTCTTCGTTAATTTCTCATATCCACATTGTTCTAAACCTTAAAAAATACTCCCATGTTGAATGGTTATATATCAAAACTTAAGGTTGAATATCAGCTCAAGAATCGATTGAATATTGTATTAAACATTGATTTGAGAGCCAGATAGAAAGCGGGATAAGATGACAAATTGTGAAAATAATTTAAACAAATGTATTCAGCCAAAACTAAATCAATTGAATCAAATATTTAGTAAAACGGTGAAATATAAAGCACCATTTGCTTATTAGGGGGGATATATTTTTTAAGACTTAGGTAGTGGTTTTTTGAAAAAAGAGAAAAGCACCTCAAAGATATTGAAGGTAGTTTTGAATTTAAAAGGAGTAACTTCTATAGATGAAATTTATTTACGCAAAAGTATGGAAATCAATTTTGAAATCCTCAAAGCGACATCAACTTTAAATCGTGCTGTATAAATTTTTGAATTCCAAATTTCATTTTAGAGAATATTTTCAATTTTATTGCTAGTTTCTTTCATCCGTTATATCAAAGAAGAAATCCTGATCACAAAACAATTATGTAAATTGAAGGGTTTTTTTTTCCTCATGATCATTTGCTACGAATTAAAACAAAAAAGTTTCCATGTGTGAAATCCTCTTAATCCATTTACTAAATTATACCAAACTTTCTCTTATTTAAAAAAATTAGGTGCAAATGATACAATTAATTGGGTTGCAATATATATTTAATAAAAAATCAAAAAAGGAAAAAAAAGTTAGATTCAATGTAAAGAAATAACAACAATAATAACAAGCGAAAGAACGAATGAACTTCAAAATTATATTTACGAGTATTAATAAATATTTTGAATTAGATGAAATGAAAGTAGAGGAGAATTTTGTTTGTAGACATATCTTTGTGTTAGTCTCAATAACAATAATACAATTATGCTTCTTTTCTAGTGAAAATATATTGTTAAAAAAGAGAAAATTGTATTGTGCTTTAAGGAACGTATCCATTTATAATTTTAAGTCGCAGGAACAAAAGTTTGTTCACGAGATTATTCCAACGGAAGAACGTCATTAAACATACATAAGAAGATATCATTAACCAAACATAAATTGCTCATGGGGACGTACACATACACCCATATATTGAGCTAAATGTTGTAGATCTTGTCAGATTAATTTGCCATAAAAAATTCTTCTTGTTCTACCAAGAGAGTTTATGGCACGCGATCATCATACATTCGATAGTTATCTTCCATTTCCGCCACGTCCACTCCCGTATCTTCTGCCTCCTTTTCGGGATCCTCTTAGAGTTATGAATTTTCTTTTTGGCGTCACGTATCCTCCTACACCTCGTACAATGTGTCCTCCTCCCCCTCTTCCATATCCAGGAGCCAGTCCTCCAGCTCCAATAATAAGGAAGATCGGACCGTGTCCTGAAAAGAACAAAATTAATCACATTGTAGCAAGGAGGAAATAAGCGAGGTTGCAAAGGCGCCGGCAACTACTCTTCCCCATTTCCCTCCAAATCACCTCCTGGGTAAAACTTAACATAGTCATCAATAAAACTCACTCATATTCTTTTTAACGTTGAATTATAAAACTCAAAAAGGAAATCTCATTCAAATAAAGAGGGATCTTAACAAAATATATGGAACAAATATATATATATATATATATATATATATATATATATATATATATATATATATATAGTTTACAGAGATCCAATTGGAGTTCCTGATAAGGGGGTGTGAATGTAAGTTCATTAAGGATATCTTTTAAGATTAGATATTTCACGCAGAGGCTGCATTTAGATTGCCCATCCAAAAGGTTAAAGTTGGGGATTTCATCTATAAGGGTGGATTCAATGACCTTTCTTTTGCGGAAGTCCTTACACGGGTAGATTAGTTTGGCCTGTCGGAAGTCTATCGGGTGATTAAAGTTGTTACTATGCGTGAAAAGACTAGATGCTCTGTTCCTTCGTCTAATGTCTCTTCTGTTTTATTTAGATATTTGGAATCTGTCATTGGATTTAACAATATATATATATATATATATATATATATATATATATATATATATATATATATATATATATATATATATATATATATATATATATATATATCTGGTTCCTTTGAAATGTTTGCTATTGCAGGTGATTTCCAAAGAAATGTGAATTATTTCCACCTAATAACTGACTTGTTAAAACATCTAGAGGCAATTGACATCTTAAATCATCTAGAGGCAACTGACTTCTCACAACATCTAGACGAAAGTGATATATTGAAACATCTCGAGACAACGCTTCTAGAAACTGTTCAACCTTACCCGCTCCCCCTCCACCTCGACGCGTGGACACTTGAGAGTTGCTCTCCCGAGAATTAGAGTCAGAACTATCGCCTCCGAATCCACCAGAACCTGACAAATAAAAGTACCACTTCACTCCTGCACTGACCAAGGAATTGGAAGTGGGGGAGAAGGGGCCAAAACCATGAAGGGTGTAGGATTGAAAATGATTCGTGCCATAGAGAGATACTTACCAAATCCTCCAATGGTTCCAAGTCCTCCTCGGCCGGAAATAAAAGAGACGCCACCTCGTCCTCCTCCTCCTCCTCTTCCTCCTAATCCTCCCCCTCCAAATCCCCCTCTTATTACTCCTCCTCCTAATCCCCCTCCTAGTACTCCTCCTCCACCTACACCTCCACCTAATCCTCCTCCCAGTCCTCCTCCTCCTAATCCTCCACCTCCAAATCCTCCGCCTCCTAACCCTCCTCCTCCACCTCCTCCTCCTAATCCTCCACCTCCTCCTAGTCCACCTCCTCCACCTCCTCCTCCTAATCCTCCACCTCCTCCTAGTCCACCTCCTCCAAATCCTCCGCCTCCTAATCCTCCCCCTAATCCCCCTCCACCGCCTCCTCCTAACCCTCCTCCTCCTCCACCACCTCCTCCCCCTAGTCCTCCTCCTCCTAGTCCTGCTCCTCCTCCACCTCCTCCTAATCCTCCTCCTAGTCCACCTCCTCCAAATCCTCCCCCTAATCCGCCTCCTCCTAATCCTCCTCCTCCTCCTCCTAATCCTACTCCTCCTCCTAATCCTCCGCCTGACCCTCCTCCTCCTCCTCCTAGTCCTCCTCCTCCTCCAAATCCTCCACCTCCTAATCCTCCCCCTAATCCGCCTCCACCTCCTCCTCCTAATCCTCCTCCCAATCCACCTCCTATTCCTCCTCCGCCTCCACCACCTCCTCCTCCTAATCCTCCCCCAACTCCTCCTCCTAATCCTCCTCCAACTCCCACTCCCAATCCTCCCCCGCCACCTCCTCCTCCTAATCCTCCTCCTATTCCTCCACCACCTCCTCCTCCTAATCCTCCCCCAACTCCTCCTCCTAATCCTCCTCCAACTCCTCCTCCTAATCCTCCACCTCCAAATCCTCCTCCAACTCCTCCTCCTAATCCTCCACCTCCAAATCCTCCGCCTCCTAATCCTCCCCCTAATCCGCCTCCACCTCCTCCTCCTAATCCTCCTCCCAATCCTCCTCCTAATCCTCCTCCACCACCTCCTCCGCCTAATCCTCCCCCAACTCCTCCTCCTAATCCTCCTCCTAATCCTCCTCCAACTCCTCCTCCTCCAACTCCTCCTCCTCCTAATCCTCCACCTCCAAATCCTCCTCCTAATCCTCCCCCTAGTCCTCCTCCTCCAAATCCTCCAAGCCCTCCTCCTCCAAATCCTCCAAGCCCTCCTCCTCCAAATCCTCCTAGTCCTCCTCCTCCAAATCCTCCAAGTCCTCGTCCCCCGAATCCTCCTAGTCCCCCTCCTCCAATGCCTCCTATTCCTCCTCCCCCAAATCTTCCTAGTCCTCCTCCTCCAAATCCTCCTAATCTTCCTCCTCCAAATCCTCCTAATCCTCTTCCTCCAAATCCTCCTAGTCCTCCTCCTCCTCCAAATCCTCCTCCTAGCCCTCCTTTCCCTCCTAATCCAAGTCCTAACCCGCCACCTCCTAATCCGAGTCCTCCCCCTCCAAATCCTCCTCCTAGCCCTCCTTTCCCTCCTAATCCGAGTCCTAACCCGCCACCTCCTAATCCGAGTCCTCCCAATCCTCCTCCTAACCCTCCTAGTCCTCCTCCCCCAAATCCTCCTCCTAGCCCTCCTCCTCCTCCTAATCCTCCTCCTCCAAATCTTCCTCTTCCAAATCCTCCTCCTCCCAATCCTCCTCCTCCCAATCCTGCTCCTCCCAATCCTCCTCCTCCCAATCCTCCTCCCAATCCTCCTCCTCCAAACCCTCCTCCTAATCCTCCTCCTAACCCTCCTCCTCCAAATCCTCCTCCTAACCCTCCTCCCCCTCCTCCAAATCCTCCTCCTAACCCTCCTCCTCCTCCTCCTCCAAATCCTCCTCCTAACCCTCCTCCTCCTAATCCCCCTCCTCCTAATCCTCCTCCTACTCCTCCTCCTCCTCCTAATCCTCCTCCTCCTAATCCTCCTCCTCCTAGTCCTCCTCCTCCTCCTAATCCTCCTCCTCCTAGTCCTCCTCCACCTCCTAATCCTCCTCCACCTCCCAATCCGCCTCCACCTCCTAATCCTCCTCCACCTCCCAATCCTCCTCCACCTCCTAATCCTCCTCCTAGTCCTCCTCCACCTCCTAATCCTCCTCCACCTCCTAATCCTCCTCCACCTCCTCCTCCACCTCCTAATCCTCCTCCACCTCCCAATCCTCCTCCACCTCCTAATCCTCCTCCACCTCCCAATCCTCCTCCACCTCCTAATCCTCCTCCACCTCCTAATCCTCCTCCTAGTCCTCCTCCACCTCCTAATCCTCCTCCACCTCCTAATCCTCCTCCACCTCCTCCTCCTAGTCCTCCTCCACCGCCTAATCCTCCTCCACCTCCTCCTCCACCTCCTCCTCCAAATCCTCCTCCACCTCCTCCTCCAAATCCTCCTCCACCTCCTAATCCTCCTCCTCCTCCCCCTCCTAATCCCCCTCCTCCTCCTCCTCCTCCAGGGTGGCGCAATCTACTCGATCTGGCTTCACCTGCCCCCTGGGATTTTAGTGGCAATCCTACTCTCTCTGCCTTCGGTCCTGAACCCCCTGCCGTTCCTGCATTTGATCCCCCCAAGGTCCCTGTGTGGCCGACCTGACGTTTCGATGGGTGGAGTCCATCTGACTCTTCCTGCTTCTCCTTTGCTGCAACTCCTAAAGGACGAGAAAAAGTAAAAGTGAACCATAAAGGTTTTGGAAGAACTGTCACCGCAATCTGACCCTATTTACTGCAGTTCGACGCTTTATCAACAGAAGGAAATCAAACTTAAGTCAATTTATAAAGTTGATAACCACCAATTCTTAAAAAAAAACCCAACTCACCAGTAGTATCTGGGTCCAAAGGGTATTTAAAGGGGAGCTCCTTATAAAAATGGAGAAGTTAAGTTAAATTGTGTGGAAGAGAATATTGCCCTAGTATAGATGAAAATAAGCTCTTCTGAAAGTTAGGCGTTGGTATCAAGAGCACTTGTCCTGAATCTGTCCAAATTCTTGGAAATATGTATGGCCTATTTTGGGGAGAATATATATGGCCTATTTTTTGGAATATTGATCAAGTAGTCACTAATACACACGATTCGAAATTTGAGCTTTGAAATAGTTTTATTTCTTTGATTGGTTAAAATTTCATGGGAGAACACATTCCAATGAAACCAAAATATAAAATGTGGTTGCCTAAAGTAGTTATTAGATGTTTGGTCCTTAACATATGTCAAACCTTAAGATTTGAATTATTCTTAAATTGATCTAACTGAATTACTCCAAACATGTTCCTATCACATTATATTCTGAAATATTAATGCATGATTTAATTATCATTTCAAGCAAAAGAAAAAAAACGGTAAATCAAACGGAAAAATTAGACACTATGATAAGTCAAAATCCGAAAATCAAGGATCAATGAGTTACTTTTAAGATGTAAGGAGAGAGGTTGATGTATTTAGTTCTAATCATGGCAAGATAAAATACATGTTTATTCTACACAAACCCTAATAAATCAATGGTAACATAAAATAAAATAAAATAAAATGAACAAATAATGAACCGCAACTGTATTTCTACTACAACCACCGTCCAAGCCTAACTCAGGCTAGGTGACTCGAAGAAAGAGGCTTTGCTTAACTTAGGGCTACACTTCACTTTATTATGGATACAAGGACATTAAACTATCAAGAAAAGAAGATGGAGAGAAAAATGTTTGATGGAATAACTAATAGGAAAAGGGAATCTTAATGACACTCAAAATGCCCCAAATTTGAGAATTTAATAATATCTTAATCAATCTCGTTTCTTCTAAATCTTAGCCTAAGAAAACTCTAGCGAATTTTTTAAGAAAATATATATGATCACTCCTAACGACAAGTAAAATAAATATACTAACCTTGGAATTTCTTTAGTAGAAGCAAATAAAAGGACCCCAAATACGTCTTAAATATATGTAGTTACGAATTATACGGCTTTAAGCTGAATGAATCGTGTATGTGAGAGTATGCAGGTGAGGGGATAGAAAGGGTGTGTGAATAGATAGCGGAAAGTAGACCAGTGGTGGAAAGAGAAAGAAGTGTGGTAGGGTGCAAAGTGATGCTAGAGCCTGGTGATCAGGCCTATCGCTTTCAAATTTTTTTGATTTGTGGTTTCGTTGTTGTTTTTATCGTTGTTTTATACATATATATATACAGGTATATATATAACATATAATTTGGTGTTCAAGCCATTTGTCTTTATTGCTAATATTTTTGTTTATGCTATGCGCGTTAGCTGTTGTTTTTGTAAGTCGTTAATAAACTTACTGTTTTTGTACTAGTGTCTTTGTTTCTTTGTACTTTTGTCGTGTGTGTATTTCGTGTTTGTTGTTTCTTCCTGTTGTCTTGTTTGATGAATATCATCTTCTTGAGTGTGTATCCTTCTTCGGTATTTTTTCCATAGTTGGTAGGGTTTGTCAATATCGGTGAGTTTTGTCGAATTCGGTTGATTTCACAGTTGGTATTTCTTGTCGTGTTCTGGGGTAAATTGACTCATCTAGCGTAGAACGGTACTTCTGCTTCGCCAGCTAAAATCCTAGCGGAGCTTGGAAATCTAATCTGGCACGACATACTTCTCTTCTGTTTCGGTCAATCATTTGTACGATATCTTCGTCCAATAAACGATTGACCTTTTCAGCATATTTCTTGTCCGTTCTTCGATGACAACGTTAATGGGGGTTAACCCCGCCTCCCGGTGCAGCTCTTCTTGGGGTCTTCTTTCCATTCTGCGTGTACCTGTGATTAGGTACACACATTTATTCTGCACCACTTGTAGTCTCCTCTTCTGTGTCTTTGAGACACAGGGGAGGGCGGAAGCGGGGTATAGCAACGTTGATCTAACTAGGTGAACTTCATACCTAGTACGTTGCATTCATTGGTGTAGGGATATCGTCTATCCCCCACCCTGACGTCATCAAGTAGTCTCCTGCCTATGGGGACTACTTTGAACTTATCCTGGTTGGTACGGATTTTCCACCGGGCCTCGTAGGTGTTCAGGTTTTCGATTTCTGCTGCCGTCATGCGAGCTTGCATAGGCGCATTCCTCCATGGACATGTGATTACCTGGGTGAAATCATCGGCGAATTGTAAGTTGAGGCAAGTGGGGTTTACAGGGACTGGGACATCCGCGGTGTAAATCAAGTAGAGAGTGGGAGACAGGCACCCCCCTTGCGGGAGGCCCGCATTGAGCGGAAACTTTGGCCCGTCCGTGCACCCTAAACTGATGTACGCCGCTCTCTCCATGACATAGTCACAGAGAGTTCTTTCTAAGCTTTCGCTTAGTCCAAGTCGTAAGATCTTGTACTGCATTCCCCGTTGCCACACCTTATCGAACGCCTTTGATACATTTCGACAAACAATGTCCACGTAACTCTTTTCCCGTTTTGCTTGGGCTAGCTTTTCCGTAATGACGTTAATCGCCATTTCCGTACTTCGCTTACTCCTAAACCCGAATTGGTGTGGGTTGTAGAGCGAGTTATCTTCCAGGTGAGACACCAGTCTTTTGTTGAGGATCTTCTCGAAGAGCTTCCCACCAAATTCCAGTAGTGAAATTGGTCGGTAGCTCTCCTTCAACTTTGGGTTCTTTCCAGGCTTAGGCAAGAAAATCATTTTTGCCGTTTTATAAGCGTCTGGAAAGTACCCCGTATTGAGGCAGGCGTTGAATATTCTTCTCATTCCTTCGATGACACAGGCTGGTGCCTTTTCAAAGTTAAGCTTTGTAAGCCCCGATTGTCCTGGGGCTTTTTGTTGGAATGAGCGAAGCGCGCCGAGTAGTTCTTCTTCTGTAATCTCGGTGATTCCGTCGCGCTGCCAATCCACCTGGTGATGAGGGTGCGTCTTTTCTATTTCTTCGTTAAGCTCGTCGATGATGTTGTTCTCGAACTCTAGGTCATAGTCTTCGTTTTCTTCTTCAGTTATACTGAAGACCTTTTCCCAATAACTTCGGAATATCTCTTCAACTTTTTCTTCCTCTTCTTCGATGTTTCCATTTTCTTTTTGTAGCTCGATCTTGTGCTTCTTTCCAGTTGATCCTTTAAGTATTCGGATCTTCTTCCAAAATTCTTTGGGAGTTGCTTCGTGATCGATGCTCTCGATCGCATCCTCCCATCTTCTGTTTTGTTGTTCGAGGATCAACTGGTTCAATTCTTCTTTGATTTCCTTACTTCTTTGCATCGCAGAGGATATTCTGCATTCACTAGAGAATTTGGGGATAAATAAACGATGAAAGAGAAGATAGATTTTTAGGCCAAGAAGAAGCTACTAGTATTGGTCTATGAAAAGTTCGAGGTCCATAAATATGTCCGTACTTAAAAGACAGATCAACATCCCGAAACTGACGCTCGAAGAGATCTGGCTACCAATAGGTGGGTGGACACGCTGCGCTCAGCCCAATTTCTGTCATTTTGAACACATTCATTTATGATGTGTTGTTCTCTCGGGTGGGTTGTATCTTTAATTTTCATGGAGTACACCTTCTCCTTTAGCATACATATACATCATACATACATACGTATATGAATACATACCCCCCAAAAGAAGTAGTCAAAGGGGATAAGGTCTGGTGAACGAGGAAGACCACTGTGGCATTTCCTATGTGTTCATGATTTAGGGACACTCTGTATATTGAATTTCAGAAGAAAACACGTCTGCAATATGCTAAAATAGTCGAATTTCTCATTTATTACCTGTTAGCGACACTAAAAAGAATGAATAAAAGACTACGAGTGTCACTCACCAGAGGAGATTGCAAGGAGCAAATGAACGCAAATCAAAAACTTCAACTGAAAAAGAAAAGATTTCCATCAACGATGCATAAAATAGATAACAACAGTTGTATTATAAGGAAAATCTCGAGATCCTAAGAGATGGTTCCTCTTTTATCTAGCGTTCTAATGGGTATATAAGGCAAAAATTAATATATAAAAAACAAAAATATCTATGATGCAAATATCTATAATGAATATATCGAAAATTAAAATATCTATGATGCAAATATCTATAATGAATATATCTACAATGAATATATCTATAATGAATATATCTACCATGAATATATCTAAAATAAAAATATCTATGATGCAAATATCTACAATGAATATATCTAAAATATAAATATCTATAATGCAAGTATCTATAGTCAATATATCTATACTAAATATATTTAAAATAAAAATATCTATAATGCAATTATCTATAGTGAATATATCTATACTAACTATATCTAAAATATAAATATCTATAATGCTAGTATCTATAGTGAATATATCTATACTAAATATATCTAAAATATAAATATCTATAATGTAAGTATCTATAGTGAATATGTCTATACTAAATATATCTAAAATATAAATATCTATAATACAAGTATCTATAGTGAATATATCTATACCAAATATATCTAACATATATATATCTATAATGCTAGTGTATCTATAGTGAATATATCTATACTAAATATATCTAAAATATAAATATCTATAATGCTAGTATCTATAGTGAATATATCTTTACTAAATATATCTAAAATATAAATATCTATAATTTAAGTATCTATAGTGAATATATCTATACTAAATATATCTAAAATATAAATATCTATAATACAAGTATCTATAGTGAATATATCTATACTAAATATATCTAACATATAAATATCTATAATGCTAGTATCTATAGTGAATATATCTATACTAAATATATCTAAAATATAAATATCTATAATGTAAGTATCTATAGTGAATATGTCTATACTAAATATATCTAAAATATAAATATCTATAATACAAGTATCTATAGTGAATATATCTATACTAAATATATCTAACATATATATATCTATAATGCTAGTGTATCTATAGTGAATATATCTATACTAAATATATCTAAAATATAAATATCTATAATGCTAGTATCTATAGTGAATATATCTTTACTAAATATATCTAAAATATAAATATCTATAATTTAAGTATCTATAGTGAATATATCTATACTAAATATATCTAAAATATAAATATCTATAATACAAGTATCTATAGTGAATATATCTATACTAAATATATCTAACATATAAATATCTATAATGCTAGGGTATCTATAGTGAATATATCTATACTAAATATATCTAAAATATAAATATCTATAATGTAAGTATCTATAGTGAATATATCTATACTAAATATATCTAAAATAAAAAATATCTATAAGGCAAATATTTAGAATGAATCCATCTACAATGAATATATAAAAAATTTATGAAAATCGAAATTATCGTTGACTCTCTTGTTCAAAACGAGTCCTGCCCTAGAATCGTCTTCTAGAGTAATAGTCGCGGTTACCCTTTCCTGGGGTAAGGTCACCAGCCACAAGATGCTATCCGCCCGTCGTAGAAGGTTACTAAACATGCTCTAGGGCCAAAGGGAGGGGGGCAATGGGTTGTTAATTCGCTGTGCACTAACAGTTACTAAATTTGGCAATTTATTTCCTCGGACAAAAATAGCAAAGGAATTTTACCGAATCATATTTTTTTTTAATAGAAGGTTTAACGCTCTCTTTCCCCTACTCTTGGGTCTATCCGGGCTTTATTTGTTTATTTAATTATTAAGGTAAAACGGAAGATCCGTTGCCCGGTCGTGATTGTGCTTTTACCCATAATGTTTCGTCCACTTTCCCATAATGTTTCGTCCACTTTCCCAATATGTTTCACCTAACTGTCTCAAGTGGGGAGGGGGCAAAGCCACTCACTAGGGTCTGTGGCACTCGTCATTTTAACAAAATAGAGTAACTAACCTCACTAGGCCATAAAAGAGCGTTCGCGAGGACATTTAGTTCAAATTGAAATAAAATTTTCTTTGCGTTACAGTTTGTTTTTTATCTTTCCTATTTCCGTTTTTCTATACTTATTTTTAGTTTTTCGCTATTGTTCTTTGCGCAGTAATTTTTGTTTTGTTTTTAAGGACTATTTTTCTTAAGACTTAAGTTTATAATCTATTGTTGCGAAATCAGTGACGTCATCAATGAATGGAGAATGTAATTTGTATGCTTTTTTTTGTAGTCTTTTTATCTTTCTTTTCATCTAGCCTTATACTTACTTCTTTCTTTTTTTTCTCTTCTATGATTTTTGCCTATTTGTTATACTGACATGACTATTTATTCAAGATAGAATCGTTTTAAGATTTACTTAAATTTTTATATTTATTATTTTATCCAAGTTTTTCTAGTAATTTCTTTGTAGTTTTTAGCCTTTGGCAATTTCAGCATGTTTTTTATTGATTTACGTACCATTTAAAAAAAATAATTAGATATTGTTTTTAACTAGTTCTTGTCCCCACACAGCCATGCTTCAAATCTTGAACCAGATTTGAGTATGCTTTTGTTATATGAAGTATGTGCAAGAAATTGTGTTACGCTCTCCACGTTAGTTAGGGCCGCGATAAATTATTAACATTTTTAGGAGACCACAAGCTAATCTCATTGTCCATTCCCTGTGATTACTGTGATAAGCCCCTTGATACCTTGATATACAATATAATTGTACTTTAGAATACGTTGGAAAGAATTTCACATGAGGTTGATGTTTCGGAAAAAATACTGGTTTAGTTTAACATAACTTAACATAATTTCACGGATGACAAAAGCCACAAGGGCCTATCAAAGGTCATCCGCATCTGTTAAAACCCACCCACAAAGTGCATCCATAGGATTGTGTCAGATCATGCATCTACAATATACAATTAGAACCATACACAGGAATGTGTCAAAAACCAAAAAAAAACATTATCATCAAGACTCGTCAAAATCCAAATCAATCATGATATACAATAATAAAAAAACTGCATCCACAGGAATGAGTCCAGAATACCCCCCAAAGTTAACCCTCCCTCCCCATATAATCATCTAATCTGCGTTTGAAAACATTCAAGTTTGGACTGTCTATCGTCTCAGAATACAAACTATTCCAGTAATCTACCACTCTATTGGTGAAAAAATATTTTCTAACATCCAACCTGCACCTCTGATTTTTAATTTTTAAGGGGTGATCCCTAGTCCTCTTACTACCTTCCAACTCAAATAACTTGCTAAAATCTAACTAATCCATCCCAGAACAGATTTTCAAAAGCTCAATCATATCTCCCCTCACACATCTTCTCTCAAATGAGAACATATTTAATACACTCAGTCTATCTTCATATTGAAGGTGCTTCAGGGAAGGTATTATTTTTGTTGCCCTTTTTTGTACTGACTCTAGCAGGTTGATGTCATGTCTAAAATGTGGTGACCATGCTTGTATACAGTACTCTAAATGGGGCCTTTACTCTTGTAGCTAACATTCCTCTTAATGTATCCTAGCACCCTATTTGCTCTATTTTTTGCCTCAATTCACTGCTTTGAAAACTTCAGTGACCTATCTACTACTATGCCTAAGTCCTTCTCATCCTCAACTGAATTCAACCAATGTCCATCCATTTCATAGCTAAATTCCCTATTATCCCTTCCCATGTTAAGAACTTTGCATTTTTTTATGGTTAAAAGTCATATGCCACTTCTGAGCCCAAGCTAATAACTTATTTAAGTCACTCTGCACTTTAAAGCTACCCTTACCTTCCTTGACTACAGCTGCCAATTTAGTGTCATCAGCAAAAATTGACACTTTGCTATTTACAGCCTCCCCCAGATCATTTATATAAACTATGGATAATGAAGGGCCTAGAATTGATCCCTGAGGTATGCCACTGATAATGACCCTCCACTGTGACCTCACCCCATTCATTACAACTCTCTGTTTCCTATCTTTCAGCCATTCAGCTATCCAATTCAAAACTTTACCACATACCACATGCATTTTTAATTTATGAACTAGTCTCCTATGCGGAACCTTATCAAAAGCTTTGCTAAAATCTAAGTAAATTACATCAACATTCTCTCCCTAATCTAATTGTTAAGTTACAAAATCCATAAAATCCAGTAAATTAGTTAAACACGATCTACCTCGTCTAAACCCATATAAGCCCGTCCTATCTCTCCTTTGACTAATATACATGCCATAACCCTGTAGCTCAAATTCACTCACATTGTCATTAAATTTATTTTCATTAATCCATGATTCTATTACACATATTATATATATATATATATATATATATATATATATATATATATATATATATATATATATATATATATATATATACATCTTCATCAATAATATAACTAAATAACTCATCCTTCTTATTTCTAAGACTATGAGCATTGGTATAAAGACAACTCAGCCCTCCTATCTTTGAAGCACCTCTTTTAGCCTGTATACCTTCCCCTCTATCTCATCTGCATATCTTTCCTTTTCCTGCCCTTCCCTGTAGGGAGGTCTAAATTGACTTTTGTCTTCGCCGCTATTTCGGATCTCTATTGGCCCGAATAATATAAATACAATATAATTCATTTTCCATTGATTCTTTTCATTATTTATTTGGGTGTTTTGTTAATTCTTGTGATCTGTAACTACGAGCAAAGATGGCGCCATCGGATTTGAACTTAGACGTAAACAACATATTCACGCGCGTTCAACGGAATATAAAAACACTAGTTCCAATACATTTGGGCTCGAAAAGAACAACAAACACGGCCTGGCAGCTGATTTTCAGTTTTACCATTATTTATAGCATTTTTTAAAAAATATTTGTTTCATATCTTTTTTAATAAACAAATACAATTTTAGGAACTGAAAGAAAATATTGCTAATACTTCTAATAATTATTATTACTATCCCAATGGCTCTCTTTTATTACACTATCCCCCCTTTGCGGGAGGACTAATTTGAATGAAAAGGAAAATTATCGATTCGAAACAAGCGGTTCATTACTTCTGCACTCGAATTGAAGCCCGAGTAATTAAGTGCCAATGCTGATGGAATTAGTTTGCCAATGTGAATTACACGTCGTGGGACGAAGATGCGAACATATATTCAGAAACATCTGCGTAAATCACGCACACACTCAGAAACACATACTCATAGCCACACTAAAACATATACGCAGAAACAGATACGCTAAACATATATCCGTGGCATACACTCAGAAACATATGCCTAAAACATACATCCATATCACATACTAAGAAACATATACTTAGAATACACTGATAAACATAGACTCATAGTATATACTCAGAAACATACTTAGAACATATATTTATAAACACATACGCATAGCATATACTCAGAACCGTATGCTTAGAAACCTATACCCAGACTATATACCCAAAACATATTCTTAAAACACACACTTAGAACATATTCTTAGGCAATTAAAGCGAGTTGATCATGATATGTAAATTTGGCTGCGACTGTTACTAAGTAACATCTTAATGCTGTAACCAAGGAACACCTTGTTATTGAGATACAACAGCGAAAACCCTCAACCCCCTACAATAAAATGACTTCAAAACTACCTCTTTCGAAGTCTAAATATATTTTATAATAAAAAAAATTAAGTATATAATACACACCATCACTGGGATCGGATATATGGTTTATTCCGCCCGTCAAATCGATTGAAGAATGACCGAGTATGGCCCTTCTCACCTTTTATAGCCCGAATTTTAGAATTCAAACTTAAACCTTCGAGTTTGAAAGGCGAGGGTCATTGCAAAATTGACACAGTTTTCAGGTTTCGCCAATTTTAGGGGAGAAAAATTCTTCATGAGCCTTTTTTTACCGGCTTTAGGTAAATGATCCCACAAACGTATCGGAATTTAATTAATATAACTTATAAATGCTTCTTTAATACAATATTATATTGCTACTACGGTTAATGAAATTATTCCTGTCGTATGTGATATTAATATGCGAAAAGAAAGGAAGGAGAACACAATTTTGCCTTAGGCCTCATAAACCGGTCAAGGATAGCAAGGTGTAGAACCAAAAAATTTTCCACCTTTTTACGAAATTAAATACCCGTGGATAATTTTTATCTATTTTACTAAGATAAGTAAAAAAATTGGAACAATCATAGAAGAAGGAGAAGCGATGAACGAACAAAGGGTATGGTTAAATTAAACGGCACCAATGAATATGAAGACAATGAAGAAGGAGAGTAATTTGGAACTGATCATCTTTATTAGGAGTCGTTGGGAGTGTTTAAGTTAAGTTAGGTTAAGTAAAAGTTTGGTTAGGTTAGGTTAAGTTACATAAATTTTTTTATTAGGTTATGTAAACGTTTGGTTAGGTTAAATAGATAAAAGTTTGGTTAGGTTAGGTTAGGTAAAAGTTTGAGTTAGGTAAATTTTTAGTTAGATTAGGTAAAAGTGTGGTTAAGTTAAGTTAGGTAAAATTCGGTTAGGTTAGGTTAAAGTTAGGTTAGGTTTAATATGTCATGTTAGATTAGGTTGAAGTTCGGTTAGGTTAGGTTAGGTTAGGTGAAAAATTTATCCAAACCACATAAATCATCCTAAACACACTACTCTCATTAATTACTTAAATTCAAGTCGTCCTCATCTTTAGTTGGCCAAATTTGGGATTACCCTTCTTATTCAACTTTGGGGCGCTGAATACGCTAGAGGGCGCCATTTGCAGCGTGGATCAGCATACTGCAGCTAACATCTGAATGATTACGTGTCTTCCCCGTCCTAATACCCTCAGATATCTTTTTTTATATATTTTTCCTTTTTCCGCTTCATCACTTTCTCTAAACACCTCTCTTACAAACATTGAAAGGAATATTTTCTCGTTGGTTTTCGCTTTATTTTTATTTTTTTAATCTTTACTTGATATCATTTTCTTTAAAAAAAACCTAACTATATTCTTTATTGTATCCTTTGACCCCATTAATTATTTTTTGAATATCTTATAAACTTTGGGTATTTCTTGACAGTCTGTCATTTTTTCCTCTCAGATTTCTACCCTCGATCCTTCAATTTGTAATTATCATTATTTTATGGTTATTTTTACCCCTCTCCCCCTCATTTTTTTGTCCTCCTTTCGTTGATCAATAATTAATTAGTAAAATACATTTGTAAACTTTACAGTTTAGTGTATAGATATTTAGAATGCAAAGAATAGGTCTAAGGGATAAGTTTTGTATGCCATCAAAATTCAAAGCATCTTGATGAGCTCTCCTGACAAGCTATTTTGACTGCATAATTCAGATATACAGGCTGTTAGGGCTAAATTTGACGGTTTGCATAACAGACCCCCTCCCCCCTCCCGAAATATCTCAGCCAAAAATAAGTTTATTTTAAAAAAATCAATAATATCAACTTGATGATGTCTGGGAGATTATACTTTACTCAAAGTAGCCACCCTCATCTTCCATCGTGATCTCAAGACGGCTACGAATCTTGTCGCATGCTTTCCTCACTGTGTCCTCACTGTGTCTAAGACCAGCTCGGCCTTGGGGTTGCAGGCAGGGCTGTTGGTGTCTTTCTCAATCTCACCTCACACATAATAATCCATGGGATTAAAATCCCGGGAATTAGGACGCAATAAAATGGCTATACCTCATTCTGGAGGTTTGGCCTCCAAGCAGCAACCCTATCCAGCCTGGGTTTGACCACAGTCCCCAGTAGCTCCAAATACCAGTCTGAATTGTGCCTAAGAATCTGGTCAAAGTTGTGGGGCAGCAGGAAGTCACCTGAACTGGTGACACACCCAAAACCCTTATCACAGTTGAGGGGAGCTTGGTCTTTATGATACACGGAACGTCGCATGGATTGTAGGCAAGCCACCTGTTGTTCTGGGCGAAGTTCTTTTCTTCTGTGAATAACCAGATCATACCCTTCCCAACAGGATGTTTCAGCTTGTTCAGGAAATTCTTTGACTTCACCAAGCGGTTCACCTTGGCCCTGGCTGTAAGAATTTGTCACTTGCTCCTCTTGTGCGAGTGGTAGAGAAGGTCTTCATTCGGGGCCAGCTTCATGGTGGCGACTACAACACCCATCTCTCTTGAAAAATCTCGGATTTCCTCGCTCGGGTCATCCATGACCTTTTCCTGTAGCTGTTGAGTGAATTCCGGTGTGCAGACGGAGTCACTACGCTTGTTTTGTCCCTTTCTGCTGGCCAAGGCTTCGTATTTTCCGTTGCAACTGTCCATGTCACATCTTACAGCCTTTAAAGTAGCCAAAGATATCTACAGTACTGTCTACAACATCAGAACTGATGTTTTTTTCTATTACAACATCTTATACAACCCTTTCAGAGAAAATGCAAGGTTTCCAAAATTAAGTGTACAATAATCTATAGGTATAAGCCACCTGTAGGTAAAGTTATGCAAATCTGTTTGAATAAATGAAAAAGATATTATCAGATAAGCAATTTACAATAAACATTGAAATATGCAGTGTTCTGAACGACAGCGGAAAAAAATTTTAGAATATAAAGATTATATTACCAGAGAAAAAATTGCATAAGTTATATGTAATTAGTATTTAGTATGGAGGCATTTATTCTCGATGATGTTTTGATATCTCCAGCCAAGGAAACGAACCAACTGTTGAGACACTTGCGCAGTGATCTTGCTCCATTCATCTTGACGAATTTTACAGAGTTCTTGAACTGTATTTGAATTCCTCGCTTTTGACCTCTCTCTCAATGTCTTCCAAACATTCCAATGAAATTCAGGCCCGGGTTATGTGCAGAACAGTTCTTAGTATTGATGCTAACGTCATCCAGTAAGGTTTTTACCGACCTTGCCGTGTGGCCAGGGGGCGGTATCCTGCATGAAAATTGCAGGTTGGGTTTCGGATGCTCGCACATGGGAAAATCAGAAATTCTTTGTGCACTTGTGAATTCACTGTGCCTCGTAAGGGCACAAGTAGCCCAGGAGACTTATCCCGGAATCACGCCACATACCATGACATTTCCTACGACAAACTTCACACTATTTTTGGTGCCCAGGACAGACAATATTTTGCCTGCTCTTCGACGATCGAACCCCCTCTGCAATCGGATCCAAACAAATTGAACTTAGATTCGTCACTGAAGTGGAATTGGCTCTCTTGCCATCCGTCCATATAACATACTTAACATCGAACGCAAGGCGATCCTTCTTGTTCTTCAGACTGATCAATGGCTTGACCGCAGATGTACGGGCGTGAAGATTCTTTTACTCCTACCGACGTTTGTCGAGAGACATTGATGGCCAAATCTTATTAATCCCTCCAGTAACTGATGCAACCGTCTTGAAACGGTCCTTATTCACAATTTGTGTAATGGCTCTCTCTTTCCTTTTCTCTTTTGAGGTCTTTCTTAGCTTACATGCTCATTTTGCGAGCCTTCCAAAATCTGTGTTCTCGTAAGTTGATAGGAATATTTTGGAATACATTTTTTGAGCGTTTGACAGTCTCTGCAGTGGCTCCAATTGAAAGACCATCTTGGTGGCGCAGCTTTTCGATCACAGAGAGGCGCGACAGATTTCTTAGGCAGGTTACCTGGACGAAAGTCTGCTCAAAATTAAAAGGAATTTATTTGCTATGTAACAAACAATGCCGGTTGTCCCCTACAAGAAACCTAAGCGTTCGAATCTTTTTGGACACTTCATTTGTTCTAGTAAATTGCTTATCTTCTTATAACTTTGTTCTATTCATCCAAATTTATATAACCTCTACCAAATTTGGAAACTTGGGTTTTGTTTGGGCCAAAGTTATGGATTATTTTGGAATAGAAATGCAGACATTGTTATCTTTGGCACCGTACTGTACATCCTTTGTTCCACGCGACTAATGTGAACTTATCCCTCATTTTTCAGTCAAAGACTAAACCTAAGTCGACTCAGTTGAAGGAAAAAAAGTAGGTTTCAGGTGAAGGTGATATAGGTTGGTTGGTTTTTATTCGTTTGGTGACATAAAAAAATAGGTCATTCAAGTCGGTCAAATAATTAAGTAGAGTGTGTGTCGGATGTGTAATTCAACTATTTTACATAGGTTGATGCGATCAATTTGACTGCATCTATCATTCAAGTTATCTTTTAAGATCCACTAGTCACTATGTTATACCTTATGGTATTTAATAAGTGCAAAAAAGAGTGCCCAAATAATTGAGTCAAACCAGAAATAATTCATTCCATCTTTTTTCGTCCACCTACATTTATTTGCCCTTTCCTTCACCCGAGAGTTTTGGCAACAAAAACTTAGGCCTCTCATTCACCTCAGCTGCCACATCACCAGGCTATAATTTTATAGTTTGTGTTTTTTGTTTGCTACAAACTAGTTTTTGAGCAATTATTACCACTATAACCTGTATTTCATTTATGCACCGGTTCCTCCCTTTTTCTCCACTCGCTTTAATTTATCCGTCTCTTCCTTTCCTTTCTTTCGCCTCGCTTCATTCGTCCGTCTATTTCTCTCCTTTACTCCACTAACTTTAAGTTATCCGCCTCTTCCTCTCTTTTTCTCCACTCTCATTTATCCTTCAATTCCTCCACTGCCTTTCATTTATCCGTCCTTTCTTTCCTATTTCTCCGTTCCCTTTCATTTATCAGCCTTGTAGAAAATTCATACCTTTCTACTACACAAATTACACAGCGCTAAATGCAATCATAAGCCTGGTCATGCTTTAAGGAGGAAGGAGGGGCTGAATCCTTTAACATTATATTTACAGTATGAATGGGCCAAATAATCTCACCGGACAAAAGAATAGTCACCTAGGGCGAAAAAAACATAATTTAACATCTGAAGCGTGTAGGAACCTTAGGCAGCCGAGAGGCGTAGCTTAGTTTACGTCGAAACGTTAGTTAGGCTTTATTTGTGTTGCGGACGGCGTGAAGATCTGTAGAGAGCAAATCAGCTCTACTTAAAATGGGCCGGAAACGCGACTAATGGAATGTCAAAAAGGTGTGATTGCATTTGGCCGCGCCAAAGGTCATCATGTGAAGGAGATAGCGGAATTTGACAGTGTCTCAACGAGTACGGTCATCCGGATTTACAAGCAATGGCAGAACTTCCGAAATGCGAAAAACTCTCGCCAGAATTGCGGACGGAAGAAGGTGTTGACAGACAGGGACCGTCGTAGAATCTCCAAGCTTCTAATTCCAAATCTATTAGCTTCCAGCCAGGAATTGCTACAAAACGTGAATTCTGGTCCTTTACCACCCATTTCAGAAAGAACATTACACAGGGAACTCCATGGCATGAACATATGGAGCAAAAGGGCGTGCAAGAGGCCCTTTACTATGGTTACAAGTGACTAGTTCTTTGTCCGGTGAGTTTATATACACGTCTTAGGGTTAAATAATAATTACACTGCTTAAATCAAAGTTAATTTCACCCAAGCACTAGCCGGATAAAAACAATCTCCGTCAATGGAAATTGATAACACAATTTAATGCGTTTAGATTAGGAAAGGTGAATTAAGATTATGAGAACTAAATAAATAGGCTTAATCATATGTTGTAGAGTAGGCGGCAAATCTCTAACGCATAACCGACAGAGTAGAGCAAAGGAACACACTAGAGCCGAAGTCCTCCCTAATGGTTCGTTTCTTGTTCCGTCGCAAGAGTGAAAAGGAGACGGCTGGTTCTTCTTGAGGAAACCCAGGATACATAAACAAATTGTCCCATAAATTTGTGACACCTTAGGGTGGGAAGAGGGGACAATATAGGAATTACAAACACGTATATACACAGACATAAATTAAATATAAATTATAGTTTAACATGAATAAATTAGAATTGTGAGTCTCCATCTTGACTCTGAATAATAGTTATAATTAGATTCGGCGCCTACAAAGGCGAACGACGAGTGGCAAGACGTCCTAAACCCACACTAAGGAAAGAGGAAGAGCCTGTGGCTTGATTTGCAATAGATACTTCTACTCTTGCAGTAAGGACCTTGTAGATTCTCTGGCCCTAGTATCTTTGTCGACGTTCCCGCGGTAGGAGTATCCACAGGTGGATGTGAAGACGAGCCTGCGGTTGAAGTATCTAAAGGTGGAAGTGGAGACAAGGTGATTGGGTGATCTCCAAAGGGTTATCTTGATGATGGGGCGAGTAATGAACCCCGTCTTCGTCGTTCAGTGTCACAGACCGCGATTCTCCATCTCGTCCCTCATGGACCTCCAGTATAAGTCCCACCTTCCACAGTAGACGAGGAGAGTCGTCCTAAACCAGGACCATATCGCCGACGTGAGGAGACAAACTCTTGGCCGATCAGTTCCTGTATTGCGCAAGCCTGAAGACGTAGTCGTTCAATTTGCCTTTGCCTTCTATTCACGGCAAACGGCCAGCTGCATTCAGGATCTGCATCCTCGATCCTCTCTTGTAGAGAAAGGTTCCGATAGCCTAGAATTCAATCATAAGGAGTTAGTGGATCTCGAAAGGAAAGCTCCTTTGTTACACGAGTCAGGGGCCGATGATTCAGGAAGTTATCTGCCTCTATAACGAAGGTCAAAAGTTCATGTTAAGCGTTTTTATTCCCCGTTGCTGCTTTTAAAGCCCTGTGTAAGGCATATGAGGCGCTTCACGAACTCGGTATACCGAGTCCTGGAAGGATTTATAATCCATCTGATTCCTATAAATTCGCAGTTCGTATCTAAAGCATTTAAATATATTGACGGTGCGCGAAAGGTAACCGCGTTATCAGATTATATGGTGTAGTTAACTGAAAACCTGGTATGAATGTCTGAATTGAGATTAGAAATGAATGAAGCCTTCCATCCGCAACCAATTCCAGTTGAATAGCCTTTAGCCATGACATGAAACACGTTTTTTCCAAATATAGAATATACAATTGCCCTATAAGCCTTCATGCTACTATCATAAAAGCAGGAAGGTTCAATATTTTCAGATGGTAAAGTTTGTTGGGGAAAGGTAAACTTTAAGCATTTTTCAAGTGTGGGACTAATTTATCCCAAATATTCGGAAGTCAGAGTCCAGAGGCTGGTCCCAACAAAGTTTTTCTCCCAGCGACCTTTCAGAAACAACCTTGTATCGATAGTAATTGGGAGAAGATAGACTACGGAGTCGTAAATATAATTCCTACATGGCTTTTAAATCCTCCCTTTTACTTTTGATACAAAGGGGATTTGTCGAGTGGGTAAAAACAATAATCGTTTCCTGTACCCAAACCTAAACTAACCAAATACTTTTAATGTTTTTTTTTTACTAAATTGCCTTTCTCTTTAAAGAAACGGTTACACAGGTGGGAATTCGAATACCATTCCTTCAAATTAAAACCGGCTTCTTTTAATGTATCTCTGTACATTTTTTTCCCCATAAGAAAATATACAAGCAAGTTTTTCTGCATTAAGCCATCTATAAATAATATGAAAACATTTAGCACACCTTTGTCCAAATTTGCTCAAACAATGACGCATTCAACAGAAATTTGCTGGTTGAGGAGCCAAAGAAAACAACTTTATTTGAATGTTACCAGTGGCAAAGGTTCGAACCGCACCATATACGACCAAAAAGATACTGCATAAATCTAATAATGATATAGTACAAATTGTTAATTAATGATGGACAAGGATTTCAACAGCCATTTAGACTTACACTACCAGCAGAACAGTCAAATACTATCCGTAGGGGAATTGTTGGGAATCTTCCGGAACGCCGAGATGTGCTAAGTAGTAAATTTTTGCCTCTTCTATATCAGGGATGCTTGTCTTTACTTCCTGTATGAATCGCTTCTCAAGTTGCTCTTGAAAAATGTTATTATAAGCCTGATACAGAGTGAATATCTCGCCTCTATTTGGCTACCACATTAAGAACTCAGTGTTTGTCTATGCCATAATTATTAGGGAAATCGGGATGAATTATTTTCCATGGTAGCCCTACAACGAATCGACCATACCTGGTTTCCATAGATGATTCGAAATCTTGTTAAATCGCTTCCTCTGTAATAGACAAGGTTTTAGGAATAGTTCTTAAGGAATCCATATCCTAAATAGCCTGGATATTATTCTTGGCTGATCACTTTTAGGTCGTGTCCTTTAGTAAGGCCACTCTCACTTCAACGAGATTAGAGGCTCCGTTAACAGGATATAAAAGACCGCCTCCACATAGCCCCTAATGTCTTTTTTATGAAGAATTTCATTTATAAATTCATACTATAAGTCCCTCCAAATCAAAAGGGATACTTTTGAAACCAAATGACCCAAATTTGGGGTAGTTACTTTTACCTTTAAATCCATAACGGTGGATTTTGTTGTGTTTAACCCAGGTATATAAAGGTCATCAAGGCACTTAACGATTGCCTCAGGCTTAATACTTAAAGACCCGCCATTGGTAATTACTTCACACATTACCCCTTCGTGTATCTTGGCAGGCCCGTTCGATTGAACTCATTTATGGATATCTTAATCTTTCGAGATATGGGGAACCACAACTTCTTTGTTAGATTTATGTTAATTAATTTTATTTAAGAGCCCTGATCGAATGGAACCCTCGCAGTGGTTGTTCCCTTATACCCTACCACCGTAAGTTCTGCTCTTGGTAGGCTAGTAACAGAGAAACAATTGGAAAACAATGTATTGACGTTGGATTCCTTTTCCTGCTGGGTAAAAATTACATTTGTTTTTATCCTCGTATGAGGAAAGACACAGACTTATAGGACTCCTCTTTTGACATCTCATAAAGTCCAACTTAGATCTACGTTCTTTTTTATAAGGATTTAATCGTAGATAATTGGTAGACAATTTGAACCTTTAAACACGATTTAGTTTGATGGATGGGAGTTGGGGTATGTCATAGTAACCTTATTCTATTTATTGCCTTTCTGAGATAAATTAATTGGATTTCAAAAAAAAATCTTTGTAAGTCGTCTGTTTTCTCAACTGATTTGGTACCATTTTTCCCAACTAAATCCGGAAATGACATCCGTTTCCTCCGATCAGGTCAGGTATTTATGTTAACTTGATTTTTAAAAATTCAATTTTATATCTAAATCGATTACATTTTTGGGGACATTTTTAATTGATTTTTGTTAATATTTCTCATCTGAAATTGTTTTTGGACATAAAAATTCGTTTTCTTACAAAATTTATTAGTTAAATGTTACAAAAATTGATTAGTGTACATTGAATAGTAGACATTGATAAAGGTAAGTACATGTTAATTGGATATTAAGTCATCATTGTTTAGAATTCAGGATATGAACTTCCGTTTATCAGAACTAATAGAATCTTTAGCAGTAGAGATATCTCTCTTCATCCTCCAACAGTAATCAGCCATCATGACTGCATCCAAGCGTCCCTGATACCTGGTTTCCATCTTGTTTATGTCCTGATGTAATCTCCTCCCCTGCTCGTTGCTCATTGATCCTTGATTTTCTAGAAACCGATCCATGCGTGAGTATAAGTAATGCATTTTGATGCTCATGTTGCATCCGCGGTTTCTAAAGTCAAGCAGCATATTGGCAAAAAGTTCTGTGTAGTTGCTGGCCTTCTTGTTGCCAAGAACGTTCTTCACGAACTAAGAAAAGCCGTCCACGCTTCCAGTTCCATTTCGTTCATTGATTTTTCAAATTCTGGATCTCTGATTAGCTGACGGAGTTGATGACCGTCAAAGATCGCAGCTTTTACTTCTCCATGGACAATCCGGGAAAAGCGTGACACAAGTAGGTGAAGCAGCCACCATCTTTTTCCAGAGCTTTGGTGACCTGTTTGATCAAGCCGAGCTTGATGTGCAGCGGTGAGAACGGCATCCTGTCTCTGTCCATCAGAGAGTTGTTTATGACGTTCCTTGCTGGGCAAGGCAACAATTCCTCCCGTACGGTCGAGTCCTTCGTCGTGTAATGCTAAGCTCGATTCCTACTATCTCACATGTACAGAAAGCAGAGTACTTGATTAACCCGGACTGTTGTCCCAACAAAAAGTTCACCATCTTCAGGTCAACACAAATCAAGCACTCATGCTGACCATAACGAATTTTCTCCAGCATGTACTTCACCACTTCATACTCTTCTCCTTCAGTGCAGTCGAGCGAGCGAGGAATACAGAGTCAAACTGGTTGCCTTTGTGCAGCAGAAAACGTTTCTTCCTTCTCTTGCTGCTGTGAATGAACAGTATCCAATCTTCGAGTTGGTACTGCAGTACTCCCAGCTTTTCCAGAAGCTGCGCAAAATCTGTGCAATACACCAAGTTCTTCTCTTCAGAGAAAAAAAAAACGGAGTTACTCTTGATGTCTGTTGCGGTAGAAGGTCATGTGAGCAATGCCAGAGAGAAGGATTTTCTTTTAATCCAGATGCCAACAGTTCCGCAGATGACTTTGACAAGGATGTGGAGCATAATCGTCCAAAACAATTTCTCCTTCTTCTTCTCCATTTTCTTCAACACTGGACGAATCTTCATCACTAATATCAGGAAGTTCTGCAAAGATAGGCTACTGGAATTTCATCACAATATGCCACAGGATGACGTGTTGATTGTAGATCAGGATATTTGAGGCTACTCAGGTTCTTTCTGTTGACCCCATTCAAATCAATAGCGCAAAAGTAGCATTCAGTGCCATGCTTTGTCGGCTCTCTCTAAACCATGGGTATTCCAAACATCAGACAACTCTTCTTTCCTGTGGGCCAACAACGCATGTATTCGGTGCATGTCTTGCATACCATGTGTGGTACCCAGGCTTTATCCTGGTCACCAAGTTCCATGCCAAAATAAATATAGTAAGCACGCTTCATGAAACTTGTGACTGGACTCCTGTTAGGAACAACGCTGTATTCGCCGCAGATGTAACAGAATACATCAGGATTATTTTTGCAAGATCTTCTGGCCGAATCCATTTCATGAAAATGAAAATCACCAGTTAGTAAAAAAATGACTCATGTTAACTCTTCATAATTCGTTTTAAGAAATAAGCAAGATTTTGGTATCATATAAACAGAAAATACCCGTACATGTAAAACTACCATAAAGCATTATGTGGTGATTATTCATAAAGTTGACCTGATTGAGCAAAACTAATGTGATTTTTGGATTCAGCACATCAAAATTGTCCTAAATCAGCTAAAAAACTTAGACAATAGAGTTTGTGTTCGCTAATGTTATCCTTTCTTTAACAGTTGAATCTCTTCTTCCGATGTCTCTCGGAAGGGATTCAACCTCCAACAGTCAGATTAAATTTGAAGGAACCTATTGATTTGATCTCGTACTGGAGGGAGTAACTTACGCATCATTATTGTTATAATGAAAGACCCTTCAGCCTTAATATTTAAACAATAATTATGATTTTTCTAGGAGGATAATCATACAAAGAAATAAAATTCGAGATCTAGAATTACATTTTGGTTCTTCTAAGTCAGTAATTTAGTATATATGGGGTTGAATGATCTACCCTTTATCACCGTACGTGCTTTTTAACATTTAGGAAGAATCGTTATAATGATCACCATAAATGCTAAGTCTATCAAATAGGAGCAATGCTTCGCTTAATTGTTCCAAAAGATTAGCAAATATTTGAGAGTTAGATACATATATCCAAAACAGGAATGGTATTATTAGAGTTCAGGAAAGTTTTTTCATTGGAAAATATCTCCTGAAAGTATTGGTAGATTATTTTTTTGGTAACTTAATTTCCTTCGGTTGGCTAGAAACCTTCGATGGTTTAGCCTCTCTGTGAAACACCCCGCCCACATAGATTCCCCTTCTAATTTCTAGTATGCGAGGAGGCTTTTATGATTTATTTTTTCAATTCATTTTCGTCAAGTTCCTTTAATATTAGTTGATCTAAAGAAAGAATTTTATCGAAATTAAACTTTAATTCCTCTATTTTGGAATGTAAATTATTCCAATCAAGAACCTTGTGACCAAACAAAAAGTAAATAGATTTATAAAGTGGTTAGTTAAAGCCCTATAACCCCCTTCGGATTATAACTAAACTTATCTTGGATTTAGGAATACCGGGTCTGGGCACCATTTGTGTGGAAAAGGGTAATTTCTTGCAGACACACACTTAATAAGGAAAAAGATGTGATGGGAGATCAATAAAATTTTAAAATCATGCATATATTTACAAACCTCAATTTACTTTGTGTACACCTTATAAATAGCAAGTAACTACATATATTAAATTTATCTAAGCATTTAAATTTATATTAATATTTACAACATGGCATCAACTCTGAATGCAAACCTGATTAAATTATGATATTAGCTATATAAAGCACCCAAACGAAATAAATAGAACTAATCAAATTAAAGAAACGACAAAACGAAGGGAAATGAATAAACAATCGAGTGGGGCAAAGGAACACAATTGAACAGGAGGCCTCCCGAAGGGTTCCTTTCTCGTCCCGTCGTAAGAGGGAAGCGGGACGGTTGGCTTGTCTTGATGAAACCTAGGGTAGATAAACAGATTGTCCCATAAATTTGCGATACATCTTTTCCCCTGCTTCCCTTTACTCCCGTTCATTTATTTCTCCTTTCGTACATTCTCTTTCATTTATCCAGCCATTCCTCTCTTTTCCTCCACTTCCTTTCATTTATCCCTATGTTTCTCTCACTCAATTCTCTCGCCCCTATTTATCCGCCGGATGCCTCTCCCTTCCTATCCCCTTCGGACCAAAATCAACTACATATCGTTAGACCGAGGGATATCGAAGAGAAATTCAGGCGGCACCGGGCGAATATCTTCAATATTAGCCCAGAAGAAAACCATAACTTCGACCTAGACCACGTAGAAAGGGTAATTAAAGAGATAAACGATGAAATTCATGGCAACGCTAGTAGGTGCTCATTTTCCATACACACATATGCATCTTAAACGTGGCATTAACGTGCCATTGACAACGCCAGTAGGTGCTCATTTTCCATACCCACGGTTGCATCTCAACGTGGCCTTAACGTGCCACTAAGAACACCAGTAGATGCTCATTTTCCCTCCACACGGTTGCATCTTAACGTGCCACTAAGAACACCAGTAGGTGCTCATTTTCCATCCACACGGTTGCATCTTAACGTGCCACTAAGAACAGCAGTAGGTGCTCATTTTCCATCCACACGGTTGCATCTTAACGTGCCACTAAGAACAGCAGTAGGTGCTCATTTTCCATATACACGGTTGCATCTTAACGTGCCACTAAGAACACCAGTAGGTGCTCATTTTTCATACACGAGGTTACATAAACAGGCTCATAGACATATCTGACCGCTCCAAAAGCCTCAGGTTTCATATGTATTTACATTTAAAATTACTTTGTTTTTTGTTGGGTTTTTGCCTTTTATTTATTTGGTTCCTTTAACTTAAAGTATTCCATGTAACTCCTTTCGATTCCATCTACATTGAATTGCAATTTTCCATGACGCTTGCCTTCTCTACCTACCCTCTTGTTTGCAAGGGAAGGTATCTGAGTGGAGGACTACATTACCAGCTGCATCTTGGCTCTATGTATGTATATTTCACCAATTCTTTAAAGACTCGGGTGTCTATACATTATAAACAAATTATTTCAAATAACCAAAGCTCTTTTAAATGCATTTATATGTAACGCTTCTTCATGGAGTTAAGACAATCATGATTGGAAAATTTAATGTGAATATATGGAATCTAAATTTCCTATGAGAGAAAAATAAGACAAATTACACTGGTCTGCGTCAAAAATGTACCTTAGGTTTTCTATAGTGTTTCTTAATAAAATTGACCTCCTAAATCCGAATCTGTCATCCGTTTTTCTCTATCACCTCCAGTTTTTGCGATACAGGGGGTGATAATAATTTTATAGTTTATACATCTCCAAAATTACATCAAATTTCAATAGTTTTTACACTGCTCTATTCGCAGTAAATTTTGTGTACATTTTGAGTAATTATACAAATAGGTTTATATTTTGCAGGTTAAAAATTGCTTAGCATTATAATAATAAGAATAATAATAGTGGTTGAGTTAAAAATGAACAGAAAATGTAAGAATAGCTCCGACAGATTTTGCTATGTTTGCGGCAAAGTGACTTTTCCCGAGCAGCAAAGTACAATCCTTCCTGTAATTAAATCTTTGTATCATGCATATTTTGGAGTAAGGCTAAGAGATCAAGATAAAAGTTTTGCACCACATATCTGCTGCAAGGGATGCTACATAAGTTTAAAACGCTGGAGTCAGGGCGAACAGAAGTCCCTCTCTTTTGGTGTTCCCATGGTGTGGAGAGATGGCAAGGACCACACTACGGACTGCTATTTTTGCATGACAAATCTTAAAGGTGAGCATTGTATCAAGTATTTAAGCTTTCTGTATTATACTGGCTCCTGAAAATGTCATTATTATGCAAAGACTTAGCATAAAATTAAAAACTAACATAGTTCACTTCAGCATGAACATATCCTTTACTAAACATTTATGTACTATCTGCAACTCCAAATCAATTCCTTTATGTAATATGCAATTATATTTTCCACAGGTATAAATAAGAAGAATAAACATAGTGTGGCATATCCGGATGTTCCTTCTGCCATCAAACCCCTGCCCCATGGCCCAGGAATTCCTATATTTTCTTCCCCTGAACATATAGAGGTACATGAAGAGATTAATATGGAAGTTGACCAAGATTATGACACATCTGAGTCTTATCAGGTTTCCACACATGATATGGTCGCAAGACCATTCACTCAAGTTCAGTTAAATGACCTGACCATGGATCTGGGGGTTTCAAAGGCGAATACACAACTTCTTGGCTCTCGACTTCGGGAAAGTAATCTTCTCGCTTAAGAAACAACATTTAGGGGGGTACAGAAATAGAGAACAAGAGTTTCGAAGCTATTTTTTACAGCATTCTTTCAGCTCTTTAGTATACTGCGCCAATATTAAAGGACTTGTCGAGGCCCTTGGAATTCCCTACAACCCATTAGAATGGAGACTGTTCATAGATTCCTCCAGTAGAAGTTTAAAAGCTGTGTTACTGAATATTGGTAACAAGATAGCTTCCGTTCCTATAGGCCATTCAATCCAACTTACTGAAAGTTATAAAATTATGAAAAAAATGCTGGATGCAATAAATTACTCTAGCTATAAGTGGAGGATATGTGGTGACTTAAAGGTATGATCATTTTACACTTGGCATTTCTAAGCTTTTTGATATTGACATTTTCATTTTTAATTGTTAATACTTGTATACCCCTTTTGGTCAACTTACATTTTACAAGAATGCAAATCTGGAAATCATGAGTCATTTTTGAGTTATATTTTTTGTTGAAGTCTGTCCCTATAGGTTAATGCATCCTATTGGGTTAATGGGGAACTTATCCTAATTGAGAATGTATACAACACAACTCAATAAACTCAAAATATGATGTACATATATCCAATTAGTTCCAATACGATGATTTAATGCATCGGAATACAGGATTTTTCAGTACATATTCATATTCTTATTGTTTTAAGAAATATTACTTTGAATTTGTTTTTAGAAATAATACACTGAATTTACATACCGTGCTAAATTTTTTTCAGGTAGTGTCTCTTACGCTTGGGACGCAAACAGGCTACACGAAGCATCCCTGTTTCCTATGTTTATGGGACAGTCGTGCAGATAGTATGCACTATGAGAAGAAGGTTTGGCCTCCACGAGAAGCATTTAGAATTAGATCAAACAATGTGATAGCTGAACCTTTAGTGCCTCCTCAAAAAATACTGCTCCCTCCACTGCATATAAAGCTTGGCATAATGAAAAATTATGTCAAAACCCTTAATAAAGTAGGCCAAGCTTTTAAATTTCTTCTTCAAAAATTTCCACAAATCAGTGACGCTAAGCTCCATGGGGGAATTTTTGATGGACTTCAAATCAGGAACTTGATCAGCAATTTGATGCATCAATGAAGGACATAGAAAAAGATGCCTGGGAAGCTTTTAAAGCTCTAGTTAACAATTTTCTAGGCAATAAAAGAAGCCTAGAAGAATATGTTGCCCTAGTCAATCAGCTCCTAACAAGTCTCAAACATTTGGGAGCTCGAATGTCTATAAAAATACACTTTTTACAGTCCCATCTGGATTATTTTCCCGACAACTGTAGGGATTACAGTGAAGAACAGGGGCAAAGATTCCACTAGGACATAAAAACAATGGAATCCAGGTACCAGTGTAATTGGAACGGAAACATGCTTGCTGACTACTGTTGGTGTTTGAAGCGTGATGCACCAGATGACAGGCACAAACGAAAATCGTCAAGGGCGTCTGTTCTTCGAAATTATAATTATTTTCTTTATTATGTTGCATTCTTTTATTTTTTCTTTATTAAAAGAATTATAGTTTACATACGTGTATTTTTGTTTATATGATATAACAGTAATAATGCATTATTAGATAGAGAAAGTTTTGTTTTTTTAAAAAATCAGAAAAAATGAGGTAATCTCAATGAAAATGGTGTATGCTGTACTGAGAAAATCTGACCTGATTGAACAAATATACATTCATTTTTGAGCTCAGGAGGTTGGATTCATTAAGAAACCACAAAGAAATCCTGGGGAACATAAAAAAAATTTCAAACGCAGGCCTGTGTTATTGTTGGATTGACTATTTTACTGTCAAGAGAACATTTGCAAATTTTTAATTAATAGGAATGTATAAAGTTGTCAAACTAAATATAAAATTATCATATAATAACAAAGTATAACAAGTTTAAACATCTTATATGAAGTAATTGCAATAAATCCAATGAAACAAAGTTAGATGAAGCATAATTTCAAATAGGAACTCTCCAAACGCTAGGACAATAACCCTCTTCTGAATAACTTTCAATAGTTTGCTGAAGAAGTCAAAGTTTTTATGCAGTTAGCAGAAACATTCTTTGCGGTATCTTTGATGACTGCACAAATGTCCTTTTTGCTGTTAAATTGTCTGTCATCTGCGTCATTGTCTCTCTTCGGGATGGTCCACATCTTTTCTATTGGATTTAAGGTTTCAAATGTTGGGAGGTCTATGATTAAGTCTCCTACAAATTCTTTCGACACTAACCAATTATTATAAAACTTTGGACCATGAATAGGAGCACTATCCTGCATGAAGACAAGTGATTTAATCATCCTTACCCTCCCCGCTCTCTTGAAACAAGTTAGGATGTTTTTCTCCAGAAACTCGCATTACGCTTCGGATCCATTTTGACACCCTCATCCAATTTGAAAAGTACTTTTATCTTGTATCCAACAATTGCATCAATGATTTTCCTCCTTGTTGTCGCTTGGTGAATGCTTCACCCGGCATTCATTAACAACATAATCTCTTGTTCAACCATCCGCCCATCCAAAGTGACTCTTATTTCTTTTGTGAAGGCAAATTTGGTCTTATTTCTAAAGGTACAAATTTTCACGAGACATGTTTACCTCGAGACTGAAGAAGCTCCAGGAGCATAAGTGTTTTTAGCCACATCTCGTTTTATTTGAGAAAAGATTTCGAGGGGTAAAAGCTTAAAATTCTGGTTGGACCCTCTTCTTTCATGGTTGCAAGATATTTTCTGCAATTTTGTAATAGTGTAATGACCAAGCTTCGAATATTTTGAAATTTGCAGAGAAGATTTTCCTCTACCTATTTCTTTCGCGATATGATTCTTCGCTTTGAGAAAATGTCTCTTTTTCCTGGACAATTTACCAGCAAATGATTGTTGTAAAAGAATCCTGGACGCTAGTGGTATTGCATTTACATAATCTCCCAACACACTTTATATAATTACAATCAACGAACAAATGATGCCAAATTTTTTTAAAAATGTTTATTGGTTTAATTTACAATATTTAGTACGCTCTTTTTACTATATTAAAGCCAGAAATTTCTCTCTTGAAAGTAGTTTGTTTAACATAGAAAATGTTCGCTCTACAGAGGCGAAGAGAGGTTCATATTTGTGTAACAAACAATACAGCACAGAAAATAGTTCGGCTCTACTTATCCAAATAATTTTGCGCAGTTTATCTTAGTTTTTCCTATTTTTAATTAAAATTCTACCGGAGTTATTGCCACTGTTCGTTTTATAGATTGGTACAAGTCGCAGTGTCCGCGCTTGCGAAAAAAAACAACTGTTCATTAGTGCGAACTACTTATTGTTCTGTACAGTTCAGGATTAATTGATGGATTGAGAAAGGATTCCAACATCTTTGAAACCATGTACGGTTTTTTCAAAATTGGGGAAAATTTTTTAGCGTTATAAATGCCGCTTTTAACAAATTATCCCAGAGAGTGAATTTGGGCTTGTTAGATTAACTACGAGTATGTCAAGAAATTTATATGTAATGGTTTTCTTTTATAGTTTAAAGTTTCCCTGTGTACCTAAAGCTCCAGTTATCCCTGTATACCCAAAGCTTCAGTAATCCCCGTATAACCAAAACTTAAGTTATCCCTGTATACCCAAAGCTGCAGTAATTCCTGCATACCCAAATATCCAGTTATCAGTGGATACACAAAGTTCGAGTTATCCCTGTATATCCAAAGCTCCAGTTATCACTGCATACCCAAAGCTCCAGTTATTCCTGTACACTCAAAGCCTTAGTTTTCCCTGTATACCAAAAGCTTCAATAATCCCAGTATGGCCAAAACTTCAGTTATCTCTGTATACCCAAAGCTCCAGTTATACCAGCACGCCCAAAGCTGCAGCATTCCCTGTATACTCAAATCTCTAGTTATCCCTGTATGCCAAAAGCTCAAATTATCTTTGCATACCTAAAGTTCTAGTTATCCTTGTATACAAAAAGCTTAAGTTATCCATGTATAACCAAAACTATAGTTATCCTTGTATAACCCAAACTCCATTTATCGCTGTATGCACAATGATCCAGTTATTTCTGCATATCCAAAGCTCGAGTTATCCCCGTATATCCAAAACTTCACTTGCCCTATATATCTAAAGCTCTAGTTATCCATGCATAGAGAAAGCTCCACTAATCCTTGTATATCCAAGCTCAAGTTATCGATGTATATTTAAATCTCCAGTTAAACCAGTAAATCCAAATTTCCAGTTATCCCTTTATACACAACTTTCCAGGTATCCCTCTATATCCAATGCTCCAGTTAACCCTTTATACCCAAATCACCAGTATTCCCTGTATACTTGGAGCTCCAGTTATCCCTGTATATCAAAACTCCAATTATATGTGTATGCCCAAAGCTCAATTTATCATTCTATTCCCAAATCTCCAATTATCATGTATACCCAAAGCACCAGTAAGGCCTGTATACCTAAGCTCCACTTATTCCTGTATACCCGTAAAACTCTGGTTATATCTGTATACACAAAGCTTCAGTAATTCTTGTATACCCAAAACTTCAGTTATCTCTGTATACCCAAACCTATTTATCCCTGTTTATTTAAATCTCCATTTATCACTGTCTATCTAAATCTCCACTAATCCCTATATAACCAAAGCTCAATTATCCTTGTATACCCAAATCTCCAGTAATACCTCTATACCCAAAGCCCCAGTTATCCCTGTATATCTAATGTTTCAGTTATACCAATACACCCATATTTCCAGTTATCCCTGTACACACAAATCTTAAGGTATCCCTCTTGATTCAATGCTTCAGTAATACCCTTTATACCCAAAACTCCAGTAACTCCTGTATAACGAAAGCTCCAGTTTTCCTTGTTCCATGGTTCCTGCTCTTAATTTTAGGGTCAATGCGAGGCGTAAATGAGTCATTCTTGGAGGGCGCATTCTTGGAGTTGGTTGATACACCGCAGGGGCAGCATTAAAATATAGGGTACACTTTTAGTCCGTGTCGTTAATCTTAATTAATTACCTGCAAAATAAATACATATTTTATAATTATTATTGATATGAAATTTAGATGCGATGCTGTTGATTGCAGTGGATTATGATTTATTATTTCCCTGAGTAACTTTGTGACACAAAAATAATGACAGCCATCATAAAGAGTCAATTTCTCTATTTTGTTTTTGTTTTTAAACGAATACTTAAAGAAAGTAGCCCCCCCCCCACTCAATTTTGAATATTCATAAATCAAAACTAAAGCAATGGCCAGCGCCAATAAATAATATAATTCCTCAGATTTGCTAAAAAAAAAATCCATTCTTTTCGCTATGGCGCCAATGCAGTTGAAATTAGACTAATACTGCGCATGCCTTTTATTTATATTTTTTTAAAATTTCCCACAAAATAAAAGAAATAAAAAACAATCAATGTACACTTTGAACTTATCTTATGATTGTTTGTGCTCTCCTATTATTGCCAAACTAAATGTGCGAGGTCTTATCATTCCCTATGTAGATTTCTTTTAATTTTTATGATGACAGAAGAGATAGAGAGGCCTTTGCTGGCTTTCCTTCTCCGTCCCATTCGGGTTTGGAGAGAAGAGGGCCCTTCTAGGCCTACTTCTCCTTGGGACTCCCTCCTTCGCTGCCAAACGGACAAATTGAGTCGATGGTAGCAGAGTACTTTCGAGAGTGATAGGAGATTACGAGAAAAGGGAGGAAGATAAAAGAGAAAAATATTAAAAACAAGATTTTAAAGTTTACCCTAGTTGGTCTGCCTAAGAGCTAGCAGGAGGCATAAACATCACACCCTTCGGTGAGAATGTGTAGATCTAAAGTCTAATTACTATTGAGTTTATAAGTCTTTTTATTTGTCGTCCTCTCTAGTCTTCAGCCTTTTGTGTTTTCTTGATTGCCTTTTGTTAGGAGATTGAGGCAAAGCTCTTCTTTTCCTAATAAAAGTAGTCATCTGTTTGGGCAGGCTATGTGGTACTTATAATAATGTTCCATAAATTTACATAGTTATTTATATTATCAATTTCCAGTGCAGTTGTTATTGTCTTGTGTCTCGGGTTCCTGTAAGGGATTGCCACAAGTTAGTTGATATCGTTTGCAAACTAGTTGTTCACGCTCCCTGATGCTCGGGGTCAAGGGACGCTTGGGGTATAAATCCCCCTTGTGGTACTCCTGCCCTTCTACTCGGGACGGGTTTGTAGATACACTCCTGATCATGGAGTAGTCGAGTTCTTGGAGGAGGCGGACCCCATCCATTGTATATGGCTTTTGGGGCTTAGGGGTGCATGCTCGGGCTTCGGAGGGAACGGGACTCCATCCAGTACTGAGCATACCTTTTTAGTTTGTTTTTGTCTGTTTTTTTTTCTTATTCGTTTTCTTCTTTTTTTTAAATGGACTAAATATAATTTCAGCGTTTATGGCCCTCCAGGCACTGACCATTTTTTTTTATTTTAGGAGCCCATCTGGCGACCGCCTACTTGGGCATAAGTCGACGGACAAAACACAGCCTACTTCTAGGATATATTAAAATACAACAAAAAACAAATAATATGTAAATATCAAATAACGATAAAAAGGGCAGAGGCTAAAAAATAACAACAACAAGAAAACAAAACAAAAAGGCAAGAAGGAAGCGCGCTCGGTCGTCAGGGGTAGGCCCGCCTCCTCCCAGAGCAGAACCGTGCGACCTACAACCCCCCCCCCCCCAAAAAAAAACCTTAGTCAAATAAAGTGGAGGAGGCCAGCATCCTCCAAAAAGTCGTATATTTTACAAGTATGTGTGCACGAACCCATCCCGAGTACAAGGGACAAGCGTGAGCGACCCCGCTCGCGCCAGTACTCGGACAGGTAACCTGCGCTAAGATCACCCAGATTGGAACATTCATCAAGAATGTGCCGAACAGTCTGGTAAACAACGTAGTCGTCGCAGTCATGCGTCTAGGAGTGCTCCAGCAAATGGCGGTGCGTCCCTCGAGTGTGCTCAATTCGAACACGGCAGAAAGAGATCTGAAGCCGTGGTGGCATTCGGGGGTATGTCCATGGGAACAGTCACGGCGCAATGGCACGTAACTGCAGGCACTCACCAGTCGAGTGCCATAAAATAGCCGGAATATTTGTCTCGGGTATCCATTTACTTCTATGTAGCCGATCTGTTTCGTACATAGAAGCATAGCAATCGTTTAACGTTTAATTTTAGTTGGGTTATTTTGTATGTATATAAGACTTCCAATCCAAAGTTTCTTCAATGTTTTTTTCTCCATCACGTAGGACTATGACATCGAAGCCTGCCTGTTCATCTCTTTCCGTTGACACACTTTGTGCTTGTATGATCTTATGATTGTTATTATTGAAATTGACGTATTCTTGTTATTGAGAAGACTTTTCTTCAGTGTTCTATTAATCTCCATTCAAGTGATGGAGCATCCTCTATTACGTTTTCTTTTTCTTTTTTGTTTATTTGTCTTCTCTTTGGCTGTCCTTTCTTTTATTAATTATTTGCAGTGCATGGCGTGGTCACTTTTCTTTATCCACTTTTTCAATCAACTTATTCCACTCTTCGTCTTGCTGTTTTTATAGTAAAACAACCATTTCTACCTTAACCGCTGTAATTCGCTATGTACCTCTTTGTTAATTCCTTGTTCTTTTATATACTTATATTTTTCATTGATATTTCTAATTTTCTTTTTTCATCTTCGTCGTCTATTTGACGTGAATTATTGTTTTATATTAAATATATGGAACGTTTTCCTTGCTTTCTCTATCAATTTCCTAGTAATTTTATCCACTTCATTACCTATGTCTTCTTTGGTGTCCCTCTCTATTGGATTATGGGTATATTGCTTAAGTTGTTCTTCGATTGTGTCTCCATTTGGCCGTAACACAACTTTCATGTAGGAAATAGGAACCTGTATCGGATTCTGATTGATCTGCACCATTATTTCGACATGTTCAATACACGACATGGCTACTGGTTTTATATACATGTTGCATGGCATACTTTGCCTACTGAGTAGGAAAAACCAGGGTTGGTTGGCACACTTTTCAGTCTCTGTAGTAGTATTCTGGTATAATTCATCTGATTATATTCTAACTAGCATCAAAGCAAAGGTTAAGGTCTCAGCTATAAATAAACCTATTTTAATGTCTACAATTATTTTCTAAAACTAAGTGATATATGATTATAGTTATGTTGTACACTTGTGCGAACCAGCCCCGACATGGAGTTGGTTGGCACAATGTCAAATGAATGAATGAATCAACCAGTGGAAACAATTTGAACATTTTATTTAAACAACAAAATAAAACAAATAAATTTGCTAGGAACTAGTTTAACATTTGATTACACAGGCCTGCGTTAGAAATTTTTTTTAGGTTCCCCAGGATTTCTTTGTGGTTTCTTAATGAATCCAACCTCCTGAGCTCAAAAATGAATGTATATTTGTTCAATCAGATCAGATTTCCTCAGTACAGCATACACCCTTTTCATTGAGATTAACTCATTTTTTCTGATTTTTTAAAAACAAAAACTTTCTCTATCTAATAATGCATTATTACTGTTATATCATATAAACAGGAATACACGTATGTAAACTATAATTCTTTTAATAAACAAGAAATAAAAGAATGCAACATAATAAAGAAAATAATTATAATTTCGAAGAACAAACGCCCTTGACGATTTTCGTTTGTGCCTGTCATCTGGTGCATCACGCTTCAAACACCAACAGTAGTCAGCAAGCATGTTTCCGTTCCATTTACACTGGTACCTGGATTCCATTGTTTTTATGTCCTAGTGGAATCTTTGCCCCTGTTCTTCACTGTAATCCCTACAGTTGTCGGGAAAATAATCCAGATGGGACTGTAAAAAGTGTATTTTTATAGACATTCGAGCTCCCAAATGTTTGAGACTTGTTAGGAGCTGATTGACGAGGGCAACATATTCTTCTAGGCTTCTTTTATTGCCTAGAAAATTGTTAACTAAAGCTTTAAAAGCTTCCCAGGCATCTTTTTCTATGTCCTTCATTGATGCATCAAATTGCTGATCAAGTTCCTGATTTGAAGTCCAGCAAAAATTCTCCCATGGAGCTTAGCGTCACTGATTTGTGGAAATTTTTGAAGAAGAAATTTAAAAGCTTGGCCTACTTTATTAAGGGTTTTGACATAATTTTTCATTATGCCAAGCTTTATATGCAGTGGAGGGAGCAGTATTTTTTGAGGAGGCACTAAAGGTTCAGCTATCACATTGTTTGATCTAATTCTAAATGCTTCTCGTGGAGGCCAAACCTTCTTCTCATAGTGCATACTATCTGCACGACTGTCCCATAAACATAGGAAACAGGGATGCTTCGTGTAGCCTGTTTGCGTCCCAAGCGTAAGAGACACTACCTGAAAAAAAATTTAGCACGGTATGTAAATTCAGTGTAATATTTCTAAAAACAAATTCAAAGTAATATTTCTTAAAACAATAAGAATATGAATATGTACTGAAAAATCCTGTATTCCGATGCATTAAATCATCGTATTGGAACTAATTGGATATATGTACATCTTATTTTGAGTTTATTGAGTTGTGTTGTATACCTTCTCAATTAGGATAAGTTCCCCATTAACCCAATAGGATGCATTAACCTATAGGGACACACTTCAACAAAAAATATAACTAAAAAATGACTCATGATTTCCAGATTTGCATTCTTGTAAAATGTAAGTTGACCAAAAGGTGTATACAAGTATTAACAATTAAAAATGAAAATGTCAATATCAAAAAGTTTAGAAATGCCAAGTGTAAAATGATCTTACCTTTAAGTCACCACATATCCTCCACTTATAGCTAGAGTAATTTATTGCATCCAGCATTTTTTTCATATTTTCATAACTTGCAGTAAGTTGGATTGAATGGCCTATAGGAACGGAAGCTATCTTGTTACCAATATTCAGTAACACAGCTTTCAAACTTCTACTGAAGGAATCTATGAACAGTCTCCATTCTAATGGGTTGTAGGGAATTCCAAGGGCCTCAACAAGTCCTTTAATATTGGCGCAGTATACTAAAGAGCTGGAAGAATGCTGTAAAAAATAGCTTCGAAACTCTTGTTTTCTATTTCTGTACCCCCCTAAATGTTGTTTCTTAAGCCAGAAGATTACTTTCACGAAGTCGAGAGCCAAGAAGTTGAGTATTCGCCTTTGAAACCCCCAGATCCCTGGTCAGGTCATTTAACTGAACTTGAGTGAATGGTCTTGCGACCATATCATGTGTGGAAACCTGATAAGACTCAGATGTGTCATAATCTTGGTCAACTTCCATATTAATCTCTTCATGTACCTCTATATGTTCAGGGGAAGAAAATATAGGAATTCCTGGGCCATGGGGCAGGGGTTTGATGGCAGAAGGAACATCCGGATATGCCACACTATGTTTATTCTTCTTATTTATACCTGTGGAAAATATAATTGCATATTACATAAAGGAATTGATTTGGAGTTGCAGATAGTACATAAATGTTTAGTAAAGGATATGTTCATGCTGAAGTGAACTATGTTAGTTTTTAATTTTATGCTAAGTCTTTGCATAATAATGACATTTTCAGGAGCCAGTATAATACAGAAAGCTTAAATACTTGATACAATGCTCACCTTTAAGATTTGTCATGCAAAAATAGCAGTCCGTAGTGTGGTCCTTGCCATCTCTCCACACCATGGGAACACCAAAAGAGAGGGACTTCTGTTCGCCCTGACTCCAGCGTTTTAATTTATGTAGCATCCCTTGCAGCAGATATGTGGTGCAAAACTTTTATCTTGATCTCTTAGCCTTACTCCAAAATATGCATGATACAAAGATTTAATTACAGGAGGGATTGTACTTTGCTGCTCGGGAAAAGTCACTTTGCCGCAAACATAGCAAAATCTGTCGGAGCTATTCTTACATTTTCTGTTCATTTTTAACTCAACCACTATTATTATTATTCTCATTATTATAATGCTAAGCAATTTTTAACCTGAAAAATATAAACCTATTTGCATAATTACTTAAAATGTACACAAAATTTACTGCGAATAGAGCAGTGCAAAAACTATTGAAATTTGATGTAATATAGGAGATGTATAAACTATAAAATTATTATCACCCCCTGTATCGCAAAAACTGGAGGTGATAGAGAAAAACGGATGACAGATTCGGATTTAGGAGGTCAATTTTATTAAGAAACACTATAGAAAACCTAAGGTACATTTTTGACGCAGACCAGTGTTATTAATTGAACTGTAATCCCCATTTCTCTCTCTGCTTCCTGAGTCATCTGTTCCTCTACTCCCTCACGTCTGCTAAAGGTACCTTCACCCTATAATACTGGCTACCATCTCTCCTTAAAACTCCATCTCTCTTTCCCCCACTCTCTCTTCCCTCCTCTAACGATTACTCCTTCTACACCTTCAACCTTCTTTTTAGTCAGAGTCACTTGCACAATTTTGACATATGTAAACCCTGCTGTCCATTTTCGTGCATAGTTCATGTGCCCACCTTTTTACACTCAATGCATTGCAGCCAAATTTCCCCTGGCCGGCTCTTGGAAAATGGTTCCAGACATACCAGGCAGAAGTACTCTTCATCTTCTGAATCAGATGAACTAGCCATTGGTGGAGGAGCTTTGGCTGGAGCTGGCGCTTAGGTAAAAAGTCTCTTTTTGGACTTTTGCTCCTCCAGGGAGCTCTGTTCATTGGTGTGTCCCTCAGAATGGCTGGCTTCCTCTTGCCTATGACAGCAACTTTCACTTTCCTGGGTAGAGACTTTGGAAGAGGCCGCAGATCCTCAGGGCTAGGAAGTCTCTCAGTGCTGGGTCCAGCCACAATACTTTGGATGATTTCAGAGTGGAGCTGTGGGATAGCATTGTCCATTAGATACATACAATGCATATTAAAATCAAATGTGTAACTACATGCTTATACCGGGGTCAGTTGGCACATGTGCCAACCAACCGCTAAATGAATGTGTCAACCAGGCCCGACCCACCTTTGTGATTAAATGATATCACCCAATTACCACGACTTATTATAGACTTTCAAATGTTATATCAAAATGTAGCTGATACCTTTGTCAAATAAACTGAGAATAATATATTTCCAATATCTCTTTTGAAAACAGTTGTAATAAAATTCTTTTCATGAGGGCCATTTATTTACTTTTGGTACTAAAAAAATGATATCTTGCTCTCACTGAAAAGTAAGTCAATCAATCAATCAATCATTTCCTGTGACACCCACGGGGATGCATAGGGCTCCAAAGAACTCACGCCATCACGCTCTATCTTCCCAACAAAAATGTTAACAGAATGGGTTTGTGCGGATCAAAAAGACAATCATTTTGATGTCACATTTGTAAGTCTGCCACCTCCAGGAGGCTAGAAAATAGGGGTGTACCAACCAACCCCGCTCTTCCCTACTCTCGGGTATTGTTGTTGTGTTTGCTTGTATGCATGTGGGGAACGTTGCTCCCACTCTTTTGATTATGTTTCTACCTAGCAATGTTTCTATGTTGTGGCAAATCTATTTTTTTTCGTTCGTTGTTTCCGGCCTCCTCGCATCGTGGAATTCTTTGTGTTAAATACTTCAATTATGTTTTGTATTGGCAGATAGTTCCACCGTGGGGATTGGTACCTTACTGCTATTGTTGGCGGTGTGATTTGCATTTACAGTGTAATTGCGATGGATGTTTCATCCATCTCTTTCCACTCTTCGAATTGGTTTCCTTTTTAATCACATTTGCTACCTCTTCGAATCCTTGCTCTGCTGAGTTTTTATTTATAATTAAATAATTTAATTTGATTTATCTTTATATTTAATCCGTGTCCTGCGATCGTGATAAGATCCGGATTTAGTTCTCAGAATATGTTTCTGTATATTATTCTATTGTTTTTTCATGCTTGAATTTAAGTGCATTATATTTAATTTACTATTCCACGTTATTTTCTTTTCTTTTAGCCCTCCATGCGTTGAGATTGCTTGTTCGGTTTGTTTTTTTCTCGTTCAACTAGCCTGTTTCTTTCTACGTTCTGCGGCCATTTACCGTTTACCAGGAGTTTAAAGTATCCTGGGTTTTTGTTTTTTTTTGTCTTCTGACGTCGTATGGGTATATTTTAATTCCGTTTTTCATTAAAGGTTTTTCAATGGTTTCTTCTTCATGGTGAGAATCATATATCCACTTACATGTTTCCTTATTTATGTTCTTTACATTAATGTTCTTGTTTCTTAGCTCTGATTCTTTTTTTTCTCAAATCTCCTTTCTCTTTGGGCAGTTGACTGCATTCGTTTTATGTGGACCTTGGCAGTTGACGCAACTTTTGCTCTCCTCACTGCATTCCACCGACCATGATGCTCTTGTAAACACACAGAATATATCATAATGTTATTTTGGGGCAAGTTTTGGTAGTGTGATCTTCCAACGCATAGCATTGAAAGGGTTCCACGCATAGCATCTGGTGGAACCCTTATTATGAATGTCACTAGTCCGTGTTCTTTGCTCTATTTGCCATCTCTGAGGTTTCACGCAGGACTTTGAGCACTTTGCATGTAAGTTCTCGAATTTACTAATGCTCTTGATCTTGAGTTGAGTATTGTGGGTGTATAGTTCGGTTTTTACTTCATTTTTGCTGTGTAATCCTACCCACAGGTCCCTTCCTGCAGGTGGCAGCTTCGTTGTCAGTCCAATTTTTGTATATTCGTGGTTCTATGGATGGAAGCAAACTTTTCGACGTTTTCATCTCTATTACATAGGGCTAGCTATTTATTGGCTACGTCTATCAGTTTATTCAGTGCAATTTTCACTTCGGCGAATAGAGGTCTAATTGTATCTCTTTTATCTGATTTATTTCCTTCTGTTAGGTCCTTGTGGGATTTTTTAAAAATTTTCTCCCACTTGGTTTCCTTTTAGGGGTTATCACCCTTCATATTTAGCCTGAAAAAAGAAGATAGATCCAGGTAAAGCCCCTTTTGTGTATCTATAAATCCATACTAAAAATTGACTTCCCCTCTAGGCACATCCTCAATAATTTTAGCTCGTGGCCCTAAGGATCCTCTCCCTCCTTCGGGCCCCGTAACGGGTCTTCCTTCCGTGGTTCAATATACTGTACTACCTGGAAAGTGCTGATCAAAGAAGGTCTTATTAGAAGGAAAATAATTCACGATTTAGATAAAGAAGGACTCTCCAATCAGACTAACCGCGCAAATATTTCTTCTGAGAATCTAAAGTAACAAGGAGTAACAAGGAAAGGAAGTACCCTAGGAGACCTTTCGGTCCATTAAAAGAGGGTACCTTTGGACTAGCAATCGAGCAGGCACATGGCTGCTCAATTGTTTTGCGTCCCTAAACGGCCACTTTTCAAGACTTTGTCTAGTCTTGACTTGAACTGGTCAACAGATTCACTGTTGACAACTTCCACTGGAAGTGCGTTCCACTTACCGCAGATACTGTAGGATGCAAAAATTTCCACACAGATTGCGGTTGTAACGGTTCAGTTCAAGTTTGAAGCCGTGATTGCGCGTTCTGTTCTCACTCAGTATGAAAATATCCCGGTAGTAACATTGTCGAACCCTCGAAGTATTTTGAAGACTTCGATGAGCTGACCACGCAGTCTACGGGTTTCCAGCGAGAACAGATCTAATTCCCTTAGTCTATCCTCATAACTTTTATGTCGGATAGAGGGAATCAGTTTGGTTGCTCTAGCTTGTACGCGTTCCAACCTTGCGATGTCCTTTCGAAACGAAGGACTCCAAAATTGTACGTCATAGTCCAGGTGCGGCCGAACCAGGGAGTTGTACAAACACAGTACTATCTTCTTGTTACGGTATCCAAACTGGCGCTTTATGTAGCCTAACATCCTTTGAGCTTTCTTCTCTGCCTCGATGCACTGTTTCGAGAACTTGAGGTCACTAGTAATTGTTACACCCAAGTCCTTCTCAGTGTCGGTGGATTCAATAGCAGTGCCCTTAAGGATATAATGAGATTGGGGGTTTCTGTGGCCGATATGCATCACTTTGCATTTCCCCACGTTAAAAGGCATTTGCCACGTGTCCGACCACTCTCGAATCTTCCCAAGATCTTCCTGCAGGCGGGCAGTATTTCTATCCTTTGCAACGTTCATACCAAGCTTGGTATCGTCGGCAAATTTGGAAATCTTGGCAACCATGTAACCGTCCATGTCTTCGACGTAGATGATGAATAGTAGTGGTCCCAGGACAGAACCTTTATGCACCCCGCTAGTAACGGGAACCCACTCAGAAGCCTGTCCATTCACCACCACCCGTTGCCGTCTGCCACTTAGCCAGTTCTCGATCCAGCTGGCTACTTTTTCGTCTATGCCCAGTGTTCGCACTTTCCGGAGAAGGCGGCGGTGTGGTACCTTATCAAAGGCTTTCTGAAAGTCTAAGTACACCACATCCACCGCCTTGTCCCGATCGTGCTCGCTGAACACGAATTGGAAGAATTGCACAAGGTTCGTCAGGCATGACCGTTGCCTTCGGAAGCCGTGCTGGGAACTCCTCAGTAGCAGGTTTGACTCTAAATACGACGTCATTTTGTCCACCATCATGCTCTCCATGAGTTTCCCGACTATCGAAGTCAGACTGATAGGTCGGTAGTTTGACGGTTGGCTTCGGTCTCCTTTCTTGAAGATAAGAGTCACCTCTGCTTCACGCCAGTCTCTAGGAACGCATTCGGTCCGGATTGACATGTTGAAGATTGCGCTCAGGTGTCGTGACACTTGATCTCACACTTCTTTTAACACCTTAGGTAGAAACCCATCCGGGCCAGGTGACTTATTCGTTATTAGGTCAGTGATCTTCTTTTTTATTTTCCATTCAGTGAAGTCCATATCCTCCAGCTCTTTTCCCGAGTAGGAATCCATTGGCTAGGGGATGGGACCACATTCTTCAGTAAACACTGAAGAGAAGTAGTCGTTGAGGAGGTTAGCATTTTCTGCATCTAAGTGCTTTAATACCCCCTCCTCATTTCTCAAACGGCCAATCGTTAGACGGATTGGTTTACGGCTGTTCACATATCCAAAAAACTCTTTGGGATTCTCTTTACAGAGTCTCGCCACTCGGAGTTCCTCAGACCGCTTAGCCGCCCTTATGCTGGACTTCACTCTCCTGGCTAGCCTTCGGTATTCGTCAAAGTCACCCGAGATCTTCGATTGCCGGTACACATTTCTCTTCTTCCTAAGCAGTTGGCCGATTTCTCGATTAAACCACTTTAAGTGAACAGAAGACCGACGGGAACATTTCAGAGGGATGAAACGCGATTGAAGACTCATGAATGTGGTTTTGAAACTGTTCCACGAGTTTTCAACAACATCGCACACTTCTAGCCTTGCGCCAGTCAGTCCAGCACAAAGACCTGCAAAGTCTGCTCTTTTCAAATCGAGTTTCCTCGATTTACTAGTTGCAGGCCCTGCCTTCGGGACTTTGACTACAAATCTAATTAGTCGGTGGTCACTGCCACCGAGCTCTTCGCCAACAGAGAGGTCCTCAACTATGTCATACTCAGAGGTGAAAACCAAGTCGAGAATATTGTTTCCTCTCGTTGGCTCTCTCACCCATTGACTGAGGAACTCGTTGTTCGCGAACTCCAGGAGTAGTGCGTTCTCGCCACAGGGTTCTCTGGTTTCCCAGTCAACTTGTGTGTTGAAATCCCCCATGACGATACACACTCTGTCTTCAACAAGTTCTTTTAGTAGCTGGTACAGATCTCTGTCCTTTTCAATGAGTTGGGCAGGAGGTCTATAAAGCACCAGGGTCCTGTATTTGGCAGGACCTATCTCTCGGTCAACACTTAGTAGTTCATGGTCGGATACGATGTTGCAATCCGTCGAGTTGAGAGTATTCTTGACATACAACATCACACCACCACCTTCTCTGTCTGGCCTATCTTTCAGGAAGAGCTGGTAAACGGGAATCGTGAATTCACCTTCAAAATCTCGGCTTGAGGTTTTTATCCACGACTCCCTTATGGCCACCATCTCAGGTTCCTCTGTTGCTACGAGGCCACGGAGCTTTAAGAAACTTATTCCTGATTGACCTCGCATTGAACATAAGAACTTTGAGGGAGTACCTTAGTGTAGGACTCCCTACGCTCTTCCGTTTCCCGGCTTCTCTGTTTTCGTGGTCACACCCTTTTTGACGACCTCCGAGAAGGTCGTTCCAGGAGTGACACGGGCGTGCTGGCTCACGTCCGCTTTCGCTCTGTTTCGAACGCTCCTTTGGGTGCGTTCCACGGCATCTTGAATTAGGTTGGCGAGAAAGGCCTTCCCTTTAAAGGAGAGATGTACCCCGTCCCTTTGGTAGAGGTCGTATCTACCGATAAAGGTAGGATAGGGGTCCACGAAGAAGACTCCTTCTGCCGTGAAGAGATCCGCCAACCTTCTGTTAACTGCGGCGTTTCTTTCATGAGTGGTTCGGGATGGACCTCTTCTCGGAAGCATCCCAACCACCACACGTTTGCGGGTTTTAAGCCCTATGTCACCAACGGATCCCATCACCGTTTGGATGGTCTTACCACTGAGGCCAACCTTACCCTCTCTGAGGTAGAGGTCGTTGCCGCTCACCATCAGAGCAACAACTGAATTCTCAGAAATCTGAGCTTTCTCTGCCTCTACTCTGATGTTGTGGTTACCCCGTCCTGACAGGCAGCTTACCTTCACGCTAGTGCGAAGGCGGGCCGCTAGCAGTGGTTGCAGATCCCGTGTTTGCGAGTCACCAATGAGGGTGACCTTCGGACACTTGGTCTCTGAAGACGAGGTCTTGCCTTGTGGAAATAGACCGCTTAAATCCCTCAGCGCCTTTGTAGCCTCTTGCTCAATTGTTTGCCTCTCTTACCGAGCTTTTCAACTGTGGATGCTTACAGTCAAAGGGAGGAAATTCTTTCTTTTAATTTTCAAAATCGTCAACCTGTTTGATTTGATTTGTACCTAGATTAAACATTAGGTGGGAAAGAAAATTTTCTGAATTTTGCTGTGTTAACGAATTTACTATAGAAAAAAATAACGTATTTTCAGTAAATATACGCATAGTATTATGGATTTTACTCACAATAATTAGTGTAAATGAGACAATGCATGCTCGTCAGTCAACTTCAAAATGGATTTATCATTTATAAATATGAGGAGATGATATTGGCGTTTTGCTCAATTTATGTGGGGATATTGTTCTCTCAAAGACGCGACTTGTTCTGAACAACTGATTTAGATCAACAAAAAAGTGTTCTAAAAGTAGGTGAAGAAAATCCTAAGCTTCAAGCAGGAAATTGTTAATCAACCGTTACAATAATCATTAACTAGGTCCGTGAGCTCGTTAAAGTTTCCAAACTTGATAAATAGATTCCACAAAATTTGAATGATTCTAAATTTAACCATAAGAAAACCATATGTTGATCATTAAGTATACACAAACATGAAACTAAAATATTTTTATGAAAGTTCTTTACCAGTGATTAAAAGTGGTTCATTTATAATCCTATTCGCTGAAAGAGACAATGTCTCTATATCAAAACCAGGAATACACGCCGATAAGGTAATGTGGCTTTGGTGGGACACTATGTTCGCCATTTATCATGTGTCAAATCGTAATCAGACTCAATATTGGAATATATTTTCGTCAAATGGAAGCATTGCACCAGTCCTAATCTTAAAAGCGAGCGTTATTGGTGTATATAGAGGGGTGTAAGAAAAGGGCGATAAAAAAATAAGGAACGGAAGTAGGGTGCAGCGTGTTGAGAACGGTTTACTGCGTCACCGGATTGCCGTTAGCGTGCGGCTTATCGACTGCGCCACCCTGATTATAAAAAAAAATTATAATTAAAGCGAGTTTTTAAACCGTCCGCTTGTATTTTTTGGCACACTACATTGGTCAATTGGTAAAGTACATAATTCTTGCTTGAAAAGGGTATATTCAGGGTGAACACAAGAAAAAGATTCTAGTTCTCAATGTGGAAGTTTTTGACACATTTTTCCTATTCAGAAATTTAACTTCTTCAAATTATAACTCTATCAATACATCGATTATGAAGAGGTTTAAAGTGATATTGAGCTATTTTCCGCTTCGAATCGCATATAACTTTATCATTAAAGCAAAGGTGAACTTTTAGTTGATATTATTTTTTAAAAATGCAGGGAACAGTTTTTCGCTGAGAATATCGATTATACGAGGGGCGGTCAATAAGTTTTGCGAATCGGTAGGGCAAAACAGAGGAAGGGGGATGGCTGTTTGTGGGTGTGTTAGAACAAGTTATGACAAGTCAGGACGTGCAGCCACACGCTCCTACCTCGTCTATTTAAGAAGCAGTAACTGATCGCAGATCGTCAGTCACAAATTTTTCAACAATGGAGAAGGTTGGGCACCGTGCACTGATCAAATTTTTTACCAAGGTAGGCAAGAATGCAAAAGAGATCTATGAACGCATGGTTGCAGTGTACACCGACATCGCCCCATCCTATGCAACCATTGCTCGCTGGAATAGGGAGTTCCGCCATGGTCGTGATTCCCTTGAAGATGACCCCCGTCAGACGTGACCAACGAGGACAATGTGGCCCGTGTGGAGAGGATGATCCTCGAAAATCGACGGGTGAAGGTCGAAGAAATCGAGCGAGAACTTGGAATATCACATGGAAGTGTTATCATCATCCACGACAATTTGGCTATAACCAAGGTCTCTGCCCCTTGGGTCCCTAGAAACCTCACGCCCCATGATCGACTTTAACGTCGTCAAAGTCCACAAAGCCAGAATTGCACAAGCTACCCTGCGTGAGTGCGGATTCGAGGAGCTCAACCATCCTCCCTACAGTCCAGATCTGGCTCCTAGCGACTACTTTTTATTCCGCCAGCTCAAGGCTGCACTGCGTGGACGCCGGTTTGGGGACGATGAAGATGTCCAACTCGCCGTCCAGGTGTGGATTGAACAGCAGTCGGGAGATTTCTGGTTGTCGGGAATTCGAAACCTCAGGGACAAGTGGCGCAAGTGCATTGAAGTCGAGGGTAGTTATATTGAAAAATAATAAAACACTTTTCCTCATATCTCGTTTCCTTATAACCGAATTCCAAAACTTATTGACCGCTCCTCGTATCTTTAGATTTTGGGTTACACGAGAATCAAAATGTTTCTTTCTAAGGTATTCGAATCTCCGCTACTCTCACGGTTTTATGAACTTATATTTCACTTTATTATTACTTCTTTACTTTGCACCTCTTATATAAGATACATTTAAGGAGGATTTCACATTCATATCTGTTTTATTTCCTACTTTTGCGGTAAACATAACTTGAGCTGTTATTCTTAATACATTCTAGTTTTCAATTTAATTCTTTAATTACGTCTATACTCATTAATCCCTCCTACACCCCAATAAATATTGCTCAACAATAAAAACTAGCTCGTAATTTAGGTGCCGAGGTTTCATTAAATAGATTACATTTCACAAATGTGAGTGAATACAAAAAAAGTAAACAAGAATGAACGTGGACGGAAGAAAATGGTTTCCATTACCTCGCTTGTATATGTAACTCATGAAAGGAAAAAACTTTCATAAGTGAATTTAGCTTCAACTTTCCTGGTGAATGTAGAGTTCATGTAGTCTATATAAATGTAAGAGGTATAAAAGAAGTGAATGAAAATTCTCTTGCAGTTTTACGTTAACTTAAGTTAAAAACACTCCACTTCCGTTATGGTGAGTTTTACGTTGTGAAAGGCTCTGTTAAATTTTTGTTAATCTGAAGAATGCATATTCAATATTTATGACATTGGAATATATATATATATATATATATATTTATATATATATATATTTATATATATATATATATATATATATATATATATATATATATATATATATATATATATATATATATATATATATATATACATATATATATATATATATATATATATATATATATATATATATATATATATATATACATATATATATATATATATATATATATATATATATATATATATATATATATATATATATATATATATATACATATATATATATATATATATATATATATATATATATATATATATATATATATATATATATATATATATATATATATATATATATATATATATATATATAAAGTCAAGAGCCACAAAGGGATCTGCGAGGCCTTTCGACTAATCGTCCTTTACAAAGCAGAGACTGAAGGAGGGAGAAACATAAGAAGAAATTTTTACAAAGAAGACACACACACGTATGGGGCAGATGGGGACATTAGGATTATAAGGGTATTGAGAGGTACCTGAAAACCAACCCTATTAAACAATTGAGCTGCCGAATCAGAAGGTGACCTCTTTTTTGGAAACCCCTTTTTCAATGGGTATAAGAAATGGTGCGTTGTAGTAAATTGAGGGGTTTAGGAAATGGAATGTGTAGTAGATAGAGGGTTGTAGGAAATGGATCGTTATACTAGATAGAGGGGTGTGGGAAATAGAGCGTCTTTGCAGATAGAGGGTTGTAGGAAATGGGGGCGTTGTAGTAGATAGATTGGTGTAGGAAATGGAGTGTTGTATTAGATAGAAGGATGTAAGAAATGGGGAGTTGTAGTAAATAGATGGATGGAGGAAATAAGGGGATGAAAAAATAAAGAACTAACGTAGCCGAAGGCGAGTTGTGAACGACTTCCCTCGTCGCCGAATCACCGCGAGCGAGATGCGTATCGGCTGCGCAACCGCAGCTTTTAAGCCGCTCGCTTGCACTTCCTGGCACGCTACAAAGCATACATACACTCAGAAAATATCAGAGATCCCCATTAACCTCTGCTGATAACAGAATGGTACTCAATAAAAGCAAAATGAATAAAACACACTATTGTACTCTTAATAATTTGCCTTAATTACAAGATAGGGAAGATGAATACTCTTGAAAGATCCTGTCTATGATGGCCGCTTACGATAAGGATCAAGATCTTAGGTGTCAAATGCTGCTTGGGTCCAACTCCTTGAAAAGTTCCAACAGTCACGAAAGATAAAAAGTGAAAAATAAGGTCAGCAGACCTAAGTCGCGTGCTCTCAATTATAATGACTTATGACCCTATGACCTTACGACCTTCAAAAGTTTTAATAATTCACGGACTAACCTTGGGAGTATCATGGCAATTATATCATTCGAAAACATAAGGGTTTCAAATCTCGTTTGAATCGGCCGAATAGTTACGATGTCATTGCCAAAAAACTCATTGAAAAGTAAACCGGTTACCATCCGAACGAGGACATGCGCACCGACATACATAGTAACTTAGAGACTCTCGTACACGCGACTAAAAAGAGCACTTGCAAAGAGTGAAAATATTATTAATGTTCTACGCTATATAACGACTATCTTCGAGTAGAGGAGTACTAACCTTTAGAATGTAAATTTTTCTGGCCATAGTCGAATTGTCTCATGTTTTGGTTGCTTAAGATTTGATAGAGTCATTTATTTCAGGACGAACTCTTCATCATTCTTTGTCTTTTCGCGGGAACTTTTGCTCGTAAGTGTATATATATATATATATATATATATATATATATATATATATATATAGGTAACTATGTAAGAAAATGAATTTTAATATTTAGTACCATACTCTCCAGTGTGTGTAGAAAGGGTACAGCTTTTGCGGTCTAAAAGGAAGTTTCTTCAATGTTACAATGAAATATAGATGTGCCCAAATCCGTAGCAACCCCCTACTCTCCCGCCCCCCTTGCCGGGGAGGGCCCCGGCTCTTGAAGAGGCCCTACTATGTCCCCCATCAAATTATTTTATTGATGAAAATATAAAATTATCGAATACACATTTTCTGTAATTATCTGATTTATCTATTCCCTTTTAACTGTGTCATTAATGATAGACCAGAATATTTATATTACAGGAATATTGTTATGGGGGCCCCACAATCTATATTATAGGGGGGGGGGATAACTAGACATTGTTACGGCTCTGGATGTGTCAAATGCAAAATAGTTACTCTCAAGTTATTGCCCCACTTCATTGTTTAATTTAGTCCCCGCAGAGAATAGAAATCGAGAGCCTGAAGCCCAGAATGAGGGACACGAACGATTACCCCGCGCTGGGGAATTTGCAGGAGCAGGGGGTGGAGGCGGGGGTAAAGGAAACCCGATCACTCTGGGTCGTGGAGGACTTGGAAACATCAATGAAGGTCTAATCGGTTCAGGATTTGACGGTATTTACTTAACATTTTGCCTTTTTTTAAATATATTAATTAATGACACGCAGTGGACTAAAAATTCAACTCAAACTATAATTGGAAGTGAATTGTTTACCGATATTCTTTGCCAGGGTCATTTTCACCGGAAGAGTCCGCTGGCTCCGACAGCATTGGTGATAGTTCAGAATCATTTGAACATGGATTTGGAGGTACGATTTTCTGTGTGTTTTTTTAAAGTTAGGTTGTAGGTTCAAAGTCATAAATCACTTAAATAATCATATTTGTGTCAAAATTATCATTATTCAAGACATATTCTACATATCCATAGGCTAATTGCACCAAATGCCTCATATAGCTCTAACCATCCACGTTAGAGACTAGAACTAGACGATGGGAGGTAAATTAGAGTAAAAACAAGTTATTTGTAGTTCTATAAAGAACAATGTGGACAGGTCCAATGGAAAATATCGAGGAATTATTAGTAAAAATGATTGATTAATACATGGACAACTTCACCAAAAATCGGGAAAAAATAGTTCAAAGAAATCCTAATTTCCCTCCATTCTGAATTGGCACGAGAAAGAATTAGACCGCAAAAAAGGACCGAATGGTCAACTTTTGGAATTTCCTCAATGGTCAGACCGAGCGATCCCTTCTTTCTTTGGACAGGAGGAGTGAGAGGTAACGGAAGAGTGTTTCTCATTATGCTTGGCGGTGGGAGTGGAATTGGACCAGGAATTAGCTTCGGATCTGGTGCCACAAGAGGATTTGGATTCAACGGAGGACAAGGATTTTTCAATGGATTAGGTGGTTTTGGTGGTCTCGGTGGTTTTGGTGGTCTCGGTGGTCTCGGTGGTTATCATACCGGTTCTGGCAACCATTTTGTCACTAGAAGGCCCGTCCCATTCCACCAATGAGTAAGGGTGAGTTAAGACCTCTTGTACAACTTTCTAATAAAGGCAAACTCTAAGGCTTTGTTAGATGTAGCAGGAGAGCAATATTGTAGGTGGAGGGTCGAGTGCACACACACTCGGCCTCCTATGAGCGTATCTAGATACGTACACACCCACATGGACTCACACTCAAGTCTTCTTACACCCCTACCCCTACCCCCTTCCCTACCGCCCTACACCCCCAATGTCAGTGTCTTGGGCATTGTGTGTGTGTGCATGTGTGTGTGCAAACTCCGAATACTTTGGAAAATCTTATTATCATTAACGTACCAATCAAAGAATTGTATAGGTTTAATGAAAAATAATGGATCATCTAAAAGATTGTGAAGGAATGTGCAGTCAGTGTCCTGGGCATTGTGTGTGTGTGTGTGCAGACTCTGAATCCGTAGAAAAATCATACTACCACTATTATTATTATTGAGGGTTAGGAGTTAGGGGGTGGTAGGGGGTAGGGGGGTAAGGAGACTTGAGTGCGAGTCCATTTGCATGTATACGTATTTGGATACGCTCATAGGAGGCCAAGTTTGTGTGCACTCGACCCTCCACCTACAATACTACTCAGGAGAGCCTAAGAAATTGTTAAGGGACGGTGAAGTTATTGCTCGAAATATATAATAGCAATAAGTTCGCATTCATCACTTATACTGTGAAACCTTGATTTTGTTCATTTTGGGAGTATTGGTAGAATCTTCTGCCTTGAGTCAGAAATAGAGATATAATCTTGTTTGGCTCAGGAATATAGGTAGCATCTTAGCCTTTGGGTCAGGAATAGAGGTTGCATCTTCTTCTTTGGGTCGGGAATAGAAGTAGTAGCATCTTATTGTTTGGGTCAGGAATTGAGGTAGCATCTTCTTCTTTGGGTCAAGAATAGAGGTAGCTTCTACTTCTTTGGGCCAAGAATAGAAATATAATCTTGTTTGGCTCAGGAATATAGGTAGCATCTTAGCCTTTGGGTCAGGAATAGAGGTTGCATCTTCTTCTTTGGGTCGGGAATAGAAGTAGTAGCATCTTATTGTTTGGGTCAGGAATTGATGTAGCATCTTCTTCTTTGGGTCAAGAATATAGGTAGCTTCTACTTCTTTGGGCCAGGAATAGAAATATAATCTTGTTTGGCTCAGGAATATAGGTAGCATCTTAGCCTTTAGGTCAGGAATAGAGGTTGCATCTTCTTCTTTGGGTCAGAAATAGAAGTAGTAGCATCTTATTGTTTGGGTCAGGGATTGAGGTAGCATCTTCTTCTTTGGGTCAAGAATAGAGGTAGCTTCTACTTCTTTGGGCCAGGAATAGAGGTTGCATCTTTTTATTTTGATCAGAAATAAAGGCGGTAGCTTCTTGTTTGCGTCAGGATTAGGGGTAGCATCTTCTTGTTTGAGTAGGGACCAAAGGTACCTTCTTCCTCTTTGGTTCAGGAATATAGGTACCATCTTCTTCTTTGAGTCAGGATTAGAAGTACCATATAATTATTTGGTTCAAAAAGAGAGGTACCATCTTCTTCTTTGTTCAGGACTAGAGATACCCACTGCTTCTTTGGGTCACGAATAGAGGTAGCATTCTCTTATTTGGTTCAGGGATATAGGTAGTATCTTCTTCTTTCGGTCAGGATAGATGTAGCATCTTCTTCAATGGGCTACGAATAGAGATAGCATCTTCTTGTTTAGTTCAATTTGCCCAACCTTTTTTCTATTCTCGCACATTTCCATCATCGAGTTGTTTGGTTATAAATCAAAGTTGAGTAAGCAATTAATTCATGGTCATCAATTTTGCAGATGTAGCGACAAAATGGAGACAGAAACTGCTGAATTGAGTCACTCTATCTTCACAAGAAAGACTTTTCGCAGCTCTCCATATTTAATTGTGATATCACAAAAAAATATTTAAATATTCGTTAACAGAATTCATATTTAAATATCTTGTTATTTTGTTTTTGAAATAAAAGTTGTTATTTAAACTCTTGTTCTTACAGATAAAATTCCCCCCCCCCCGAAAATCCCCGCATAAACTTTATTGATAATATAAAGGTATCTATAACCTTGGTTATGGCAAAAAAAATAATATGGACTATCATAAAAATTAAGGTGAAAAACATTACCGGAGACATTAAATTTTTAGTAATTGAAACTCTCACTTCTCTTGGATAGGCTCAAAGGAGAGAGTCACAAGGATTTCTATTCTGTTTAGGCTTTCACAACACCCTTGTGTAAATTTCCTGTTTTCCTTCGGACTGACGCTCAGAAACGCCTTCTTGGGCTAACTTGCCTTTCACAATTGCTTCAATATAGACAAATTTCTGGGTCTCGGATCCAAAGAAATTAATATTTAATATTTGCAATACATTTGGGATCTTATTAGTCCTATGGGATGCAAGCGCGGATCCAGGGGGATGGGGGCTGATGAAGAGGCTGAAGCGACAGCTCCCACTTAAATTTCTTCTTTCATTAGATCAATGGAAAACGCGAAGCGACTTCATTTATTGTCCCCCAGTAAAAACGTTGGGGACACTGTATTAAAGAACAATGATGGGCAAGTTATTTTGGGGTGCGGTCGTAGTGATGTGAGAATATCCTCTTCCAAGATCGTTCATTGCTTTTATCATCAGCTGAACCTCGTCCGGACAAAGGCCCATGGCACAAAAGTGGTAAAGCTCGCTCCCCAGACCCTCAACGAAGTGTACAACTTCATTTATTTCTCAAACATGCGCTCGATGAGGTTTGCTGAGCTCGTGAAAGGCCACGCGTTCAGGGAGCTGAAGAAGCTGGTCAGCCTCTGCGCTACTAGATGGGTTATGGGTTGAGAAACACTATTCAGTTATTGTGTTTATCAAATTTCTCCCGGTTATTGCCATCTTCCTCGAGGATGAGAACAACTCGGACTCAGCGGCGGGACTCCTACTAATCGCAATCCGAGAGCCACGCTTTCTGATTGGCCTCGTCGTCGCTGAGTCTGTTCTCGCTCACATCGTGGAGCCTTGTAGTCTTTTACGGTCGATATCGTCTCAGCACACGATACGATCGGTGAAGCGGGAACGTATCTCAACAAGACCCGGAAAGGTGTACTAACCAGCTTCCACGACGTCTTCAAGAAGGCAGAGGCGCTCCTTCAGGAGATCGGCTCGTCACATGACACCATTCCTGTGCCTTAAGTTTGTAGCCGGCAAAGGCAGCGGGCGAACGTACCCCTTCAGACAGCTGATGAATATTACCGCCAATCGGTCTATGTTCTGTTCATTGACAAGGTGTTAACAGCTGCACCCGTTAAGACGTTCGTGCTTTACTGGAGGTGGCAAAAGTCTACGAAGCTGACATCGAGGCCTTGAGCCTTGTCAATACGAAAGCAGACCGCTGGTTTTCGTCAAAAATCAAGTTTTAATTCGTTGGAGATGCTCATTTCCACGGCCAGTCCCGAATGTATTCGAACCTGGCCAGGCTCTTCCAAGTTCTTATCACTCTCCCAAAATCGAATGCGGAGGCTGAGCGTTCATTTTCTGGCCTAAATTGACTGAAAACGTACGTAAGGAATAAATACTATGGAGTCAAGAACGCCTCAACAGCCTGGCGCTGATCGGTGTTTACAAAGGAAGTGATGTTAGAATAGAGAACGTAATCAATGTATTTACTCCAAGGAACAGGAGGTTGATTTTCGTGTTAAATGCCATGACCAATATGTGTGTTATTAATGTGTTCTAGATGCTGTTGTTAACTATTTCAGTCCCATCTATTTTTTTTATTTCTCTTTCAAGCCAAACTTGCATTCTGCTCTTCAGAAAGAACTATGTAATATTATAGAATATATATAAAATGTTTTTTAAATAGTTGCGATAGAGGGTACTTTATTTAATACATGTCTAAAATGCAGGTATATACATATATATAAAAAATAATTATTACATTCAGTATTATACCTTATATGACGCCCAAAGGCTACAACAAACTACAATTCATAATTTTCTGATGTGTGAAAAAAATAAGATTTGAGAGAGTTAGTGTATGATACTGTTATATATTATTAATGATGTCTAAAATAACCATAATTATTAATGATGTCTAAGATAACCATAATTATTAATGATGTCTAAGATAACCATAATTATTAATGATGTATAAAATAAAAATAATTATCAATGATGTCTAAGATAACCATAATTATCAATGATGTCTAAGATAACCATAATTATCAATGATGTCTAAGATAACCATAATTATTAATGATGACTAAGATAACCATAATTATCAATGATGTCTATGATAACCATAATTATCAATGATGTCTAAGATAACCATAATTATTAATGATTTCTAAGATAACCATAATTATCAATGATGTCTAAGATAACCATAATTATTAATGATGTCTAAGATAACCTTAATTATTAATGACGTCTAAGATAACCATAATTATCAATGATGTCTAAGATAAACATAATTATCAATGATGTCTAAGATAACTATAATTATCAATGATGTCTAAGATAACATTAATTATTATTGATATCTAAAATAACCATAATTATCAATGATGTCTAAGATAACCATAATTATTAATGATGTATAAGATAACCATAATTATCAATGATGTCTAAGATAACCATAATTATCAATGATATCTAAGATAACCATAATTATCAATGATGTCTAAGATAGCCATAATTATCAATGATGTCTAAGTTAACCATAATTATCAATGATGTCTAAGATAACCATAATTATCAATGATGTCTAAGATAACCATAATTATCAATGATGTCTAAGATAACCATAATTATAAATGCCCTTTTCTCAGACTACTCAGAGGGAGGAATTCAGGTTTCCCCCCCTCCCCCAAAGATTTTATCCTGGATCCGCCATTGCTGCGATGATGCCCAGAGAAAAATCCCTTGCCAAATGCAAAAGGGTTTTTATGTTCCTCGAAGCATTAATTTATCTCTTATGAAATATGATTCACTTACACACTTAGTGCTACACTGCCGAATCGATGCTTTGGGCCAAATTGAGAAGAAAGCCCCGTACACTAAAATGACAACATTATTCATTCCAGGATTAGTGACATGTGTAAAAATATTTTGCTGCAGCTGATTCCGGACACAAAGATAGTCCCGCCCAACCGAGTATTTAATTAGATGAGTCAACCATCGTTTGTTTCCTCAGTCAGTTGTTAGTATTTGTGCGGTATGTGGAGAGAAAGAAGTAGTAGTAGAATTATTGTTTTGCGAACCACTAAAACTAATGCAAAATCAATTGGTGTGTTCAATCTTCCGAAATATTTCTTCTTAAAGCATGAGATTTCTTTCATATATGTGGGTCGATTTGCACTGATGGTGGGTGCTCCTTCCATTCTAAGAAACAAATCTGGCTTTGTCTCCCTGACGAAAAAAGAGGTGCCCTATCTCATTGCTAACATCCCGCATTTTGTATTGCATCATCATGCACTAGCCACAAAGAAACTATCAGAAAAATTGAAGAATTTTGTCAACTGATGTGCGTTCAGTAAACTTTACCAGAGGGCGAGCACTGAATCACTGCATTTCTGAATCATTTCGTGAAGAAATTCGATCTGCGCATAATTTTCTTCTTTTCCACACGGAAGTGAGGTGGCAGATTGCTTACACGCATCTTCAGACTACAAAAGAAATCAAGCGGTTTCTTATAAATCAGGGAATTGATCTTGCTGACCACTTTTTAAAACAGGGAGTTCATTTTGTCTTTAGCATACCTGTCTGATGTATTCACACAGTTGAACGAGTTGATCATCTCTATCCAAGGAAGAAGATGAATAGTATGACTGCGAGTGAGAAGTTATCTGCCTTTGCCCTCAAACTTCTAATCTAGATAAAGCACAATGAGGAAGGAATTATTGCTAACTTTATTTAGATGAGGATGCTGGTGCAGAGGAAGTGTCCATCTTTACTGGAGAAAGGAAATTTACAAGGATCAATTCACTCCTTGCAAGGATATTTTCATCATGGAGAGGTAGATAGGGGATCCATTTCTTTTCAACCTGGATTCCATGGATAACAGTAATATGTTGAAAGATGATACTGATGAGCTGCAGGCAAACAACATAATTTAAATGAAGTTTGAATCAATGCAGCTACATATGTTTTGGTGTTAGCAGAAATAGCTCTGGGTGTCTTTGTTCCATTTGCATCCACGTTCTTATGCCGGTCAGGCTTTTCAACACTACTACACATCATGACAAAGGCTATGAACCGCTTGGATGTAAATGACATCATGCGGGTGGCACTTTAAAAAAAAAAATCTTTTAAGTTTCACAATTGATTAACATCAAAAACAAAGAAATCCCTGAAATGTAACATTGTGTACTATGTAGTTTTGTAGTTAATGAAAAGGAAATGTTCCTTACGATAATTATACTTTTTTCTAACCGGGAGGGAAGGGGGTGACAAATTGATAGGTCTCAAGGGATACGGGAACTAAAAATTATTAAGAACCTCAGATCGGAATGAAAGGTTGAAAGCTTTATTTTATACATACAAAACGAACTATTCCTGATAATGAAAAACTAATATAGTTATCGTTTGAAATGTCAGCTATCGAGATCTTGATAAATAGTAACAATATCAATATTTTTTTGTAATCTATAGGCCGTCAATTTTCAGAAATGTCATCTTCTTGATGAAGTCGTCGACAAACAATGCTGGAAATCTACTTCTTTTATAAAGGTTAACTTTTTATATAAACAAGGTCTGTTGACCAGAAAGTCGCGTGCCCTCCCCAATTCTGAATAGCCTAGCCTAGCATAGCGTAGTATTGTCTAGCATAGCCTAGAATAGCCTAGCCTAAACTTGCCTAGTATAGCATAGCATATCCTACCATGTTTTAGCCTAGTAAAGCCAAGCCTAGCCTAAAATAGAATAGCCTAGCTGTGCCGGGCCTAACCTAGCTTAGCTTAGTATAATCTAGCTAGCCTAGTATAACTTAGAATAGCATAGCCTACTTTATCCTATCTTAGCTTAGTATAGCCTAGCCTAGCTTAGTAGACTCTAGTCTAACCTAGCATATTATAGTGTAGCCTAGCTTAGTCTAGTATAGCCTTGTCTAGCGTAGCATTGCCTAGTGTAGCCTAGCTTGCCATAGCCTAGCCTAGCCTAAGCAGGTATGCCTTAGCATTGCATGCCAGAGCCTAACCTAGCGTCGCCTAGAGTAACCTAGTCTAGAATAGCCAGGCTAAAATAGGCTACTATAGCCAATATATCCTTGCATACGATATATTGTGTTCATCTTCTGTGAGCAACGAGTCGCTGGCTCAATGCAGCCTGCTAAAACCAATGCTACCAAAGGTAATTGAGGTCACTGAGTTCAAATATGATATAATTTGAATATCAGGTGCCGCCACCTAGGGGCTAGAGGTAGTAAATCGGCCATTTTCAGAAATATGAAGGTCAAACCAATGTCACGAGTGGTAATTTAGGTTTCTGAGTCTAAATCTGATTGATTTTCACCGCAGGTCCTCTAGATCATGTCTCTCTAGTCACTTGTGTTCCTACTCTGTTTTACAGTCCCTAGCTCCATACTTCTACTTGATATCTATTGGTTTCACAGAGTGGAACCCATATGCGTTAAGGGGGGTCGACCCCTCTACCCTAAAAAAAATATAAAGATGTTTCTGGAAGCATAATTACTCGAATACAAAAGACCTGCCGATTTTCTCAATTAATCTCATGATTAAAACGTGACAGTTGTATGAAGATGGAACTTTAGTATATTGGATGCTGCTTTATATCTGATTTTATAAATAATACCGGTTCTTTAAATTTATCATTAAGGTTAACCTGTATATAAAAGCAGGGGTAAAATAACAGATGACTTAGTAAACTTGAGAGAAGAATTTTTTAGGTTTCCTACTTTTCGCTTATTTCTGGAAATATAACAAAAAAACAAATAATGGTACCTACAGAGAGTTTTTAAAACTGATCCAAGGTAGGTTTCCTGCGCTAGAAATTTGTACGATTATCTAATAAAACATTTGTATATTTTTTTAATGAAAGTATTTGCCAAAATAACGTGAAAGTTTTAATTTCTTCGAAAATTCTGGGTACTTTTTTTATCACAAAATAGATCTATGCCATCTTTGAATATATCTGTAGTCGAAGCTTTTATCGATTCCTGACGTGATTGGTGAAAGTTGCTTTCCCGAACGATGTTTTAAATGTGTTAAAGAAAATTGGTTCGTTTTTTTTAATATATCGCGTATTGTAAAAGTCCTTTTACACTCGTTCTGACACTCTCAAAAGGGAAACAATGATAGTTTGATGCAATTATACACGTTTTTTATTGCTTTGACATATAAATATGTGTTTAGATTGTAATATTAATAAATGTGGCCACGCTCGACGGTGAGTACGCACTCTAGGCTACACCATAAGGCTGCGTTCACGTTGCGGACGTAGTCCTTCCTCATGCTGGCCAACACGCGATTGACGGAGGACTTAAGCTCATCGATACTGGTGTGGCGAACCTTACGTCCCTTGTCCTCGATCTGAGCCCGCATGTTGTAGTTGAGAGGATTGAGGTCGGGTGACTGCGGTGGCCAAAAGTCCTTCAACCAGAAGTTCGTGTTCGACTCCAGCCACTCTTACTCGGTCATGGCCGTGCGGGCCGGGGCACCGTCCTGCTAAAGACGTACTTCCGCTTCTTCATGATCTTTCTCACCCAGGGCTGGACTTTGGTTGCCAAGAAGTCCTTGTAATCGAACGCGAACCACACCAGCAAGAATCGTCTCACCATTAGAAGCTTCGACGCCAAGCATCATGGATGCCGGGTGCTTTGTCGTGGACACGTCCTGGACCTGTGAGACGTCCTGGCTGAAGCTCGCCACACATTCGTTCTGCTTGGTGATGACCGGATCGACCAGGAAGGGTTTTTTAATCAGAAAAAAACTAGAATTTGATTGTCATGATTCTTCAAGTCGTTGAGAAGGCGACGACAACACTCAGACGTTGTCTCGCATAAGGCCGGTGAGGTGAAAACTTTCCACTTATCTCAAGCTCTTGTCGCCCTACTCATTGACGGCTCTGGACACCGTGGTGACGGAGATGTTCCTATTCTTTGTAAGCGCAGTTATTATGAGCTTCGGATCACTTGAAGTCTGTCTAAACGCGATTGATCTTTGACTTCTTCTCCAATCTTGAGCCGCTCCGCGACTCTGTAAACGGTTATCTGTCTGACGTTGAGCCACTTGGCCATATCGGACTTGTTGTGGCTCGCGCGCAGGAGAGCAAAGCTTTCTATTCTTTTCAATTCTATCGGCACCCACCTATACACTACGGAAAATACGTTTTAATGACACGTGAAGCAAAGGAGTATTATAAGTTTGTTTGACGGAACTTTTTATATCATACACGTAAACCTCACGAAAAAGCAAAATCGAGTGTAACAGAACTTTTGCCAAAACTGCTACGTGGGTATATAAAGACGCAGTTCAAATAAAAAAAAATTATTGTACAAAATAGTTTCCACCCCTTTCATAGGTTGTTTCACATTAAAAATAAAATTTTATCTATGAATTGAATAAAACTACATACTTGGCGTTGAAACAAAACACGTTGAAGACTTCTTCGAGGGCGTTCTTATTAAAGAATCTTTCATTGCTAATCTTATTATCTAAAGACAAAACGATGGTAATCCGAAGGAGACATTTCAGGCGAGTATAGTGGAAACTCACACACTAAACTTGCGATGTGTGTTCGTGTATTGTCCCGTAGAAACACAACTCTTTTGCTTTTAACCAACGTTGGAAGTTTTTAAATCATTTAACAATCAGAATCGGAATGAGAGATTCTCTGATAAGGGCGCACTTAAAGATAGACTTCAAGTTTTTTTTTTGATGAGTTTTATTAAAGAATCATAGATAAACTTTTATTTTGATGGATAAACTCTCTGAAAAGGTGGAAGAGAGAATGAATGTTATTGTTTTAACTGCATTTTCATAAATCCTCGTAAGTAAAAAATACATAAACACGAACTTTCTTGGTCACCTGATCTTTTTACCTCTTGATTTTGGTTTGGTCTCTCTCCGCTATTGTACCCTCAAAATGAAACAGCTTTTTGACCGTACCAAGAATATCTGGAAATAATTTAGACGTTTTCATTTGTCTATTCCAGTTTCCTACTATATTCTAAACTAAATTAATTTGTTTAGTCTTTCATCGTAATAAATATGTTTAATCTTCCTTAATATTTGCGTATATTGCTGCTGTACTTGTTTTAGGTGTAATTCTCTTGCCAAATACGAAAACCTGAAATCAGAGGCATAAACTAAGATAAACCTAACTAAAGAAGATAGTATTATCATGGTATCTATGTTTTTAGTGAAGGTAGAGTGCCTAATGTATATATATTTCTACTTTAGTTTCTCAAATAAATTCTGATAAATGTAAATGTTAATAAAATGTAAAAAGAAAAGGAATAAAATATTTATTAGTATTTAATATTTATTTTTATTTTGTAAAAGAAACCTAATAAAATAAAATTTTCGGCTTCAGAGATCTACTGTGACTCCTAAAGTAGTACTTGAATCGAATAGCCAAATTTAATAACGTTATAAGTCAAAATATACTTGGAAACAATATTACTTTTTTGTGAAGGAAAATACAATAATATTTCAATGCCGTTCTACCCATTATTGCAGTGGTCCTTGCCAGGCTTTGTAAGATGAGGTAACATATAAAGATATCTCGAGAGATCCTTTTCTTATTCCCTTTTCCGTTAATCCTGACCTGCATTCTCTCCTTCACTCAACTACAAAGGCATTTCTGGAACGGATGAGGTGAGTGGCGCTGGTTTTCTTTAATCTTTGTCTGTGTTGTGTGCCGAGAAGTGCAAGCGAGCCGATTAATAGCTTCGCTTGAATAAATCGTTTTAGGGACTCAAGATGGCGGAGTGGATTCGTGACTCGCTAGCAATGTTCTGGTGACGCAATAAGCTGTTCGCAACTCGCCTCCGCTATTTTCGTTCTTTATTTCTTCTTCGCCTCTTTTCCTACATCCATCTATCTACAATGATTTCCAGAGCCTAGAGGGAGAGCGTTACTCCTTGAACAACGTTTCCAAGCGGCGTTCGAGTTTGCGATCGAGACAACGAAGTCCGGCGAGTGCCCGGCAACTCTACGAAAGGAACACAGAAGAAGCTCATGCTGAGGCAGTTCCTGGTGCTCACACCGAATTTTAAGTTAACTTCTAGTGAGAAACAAGTTTAATAAGTTCTCGTCAGAGAAACCCCTTATCCTGGTGTACCACAAAACGCAAGGTTAGTCCTCGCCATTGAGGAATACCCCAAAGTAAACTCCCTCAAGCACTCCCCTTCATCAAAGGATTCACTCGTTTGCTCATCGCTCGTCAGTGCGAATTATTCCCAGATTCACCCGAAGAGTGGAAGAAGCACACTTTCTCCGTCCCGTTGGTGAAATCATATTACCAAGACAACGTGCTTAACACCATCCGTCGCACGCACTGAATTATTCTGTGGCTTTAAAAAGCTATCCCCCGCCAGACAACATCTGGAACGGCAGTCCACGCGCCTGCCCGAAAACAACATTCTTGAGGCGACATAAAAATTTAGGCCTAGTTCAGTCTCAAACCCGATTCTCGTGTGGGTTTGTTTTTTAAAGGTAAATAAATTCCATCATCTCTTTTTTTGGAAGGTCAATTAGCGTTCAATATTAAAGTGAGCTTTGGGTCAACCATTACTGTATATTCAATTGTGTAATTTTAGTAAGTCTGACTTAAACTTGTTTAATTTAAAACTGTGTAGTTAGTTTGTTAGAGTTCAAATTTTTGTTCATGTTGTAATTAAAGGTCTATTTTTCTTAGAAGCATTTAATTCAATCCTCAAAACGCTGAGCATGGCACTAGAAACCCTCAAAGATTCAAATTAACGTAATAAATAATCAAATATAACACTCTTAGAGAAAACCTAATCACGGAAGTTTTGAAGTACGTAACAAGCCTATACGTACGTACACCATCACTCGGTCCTTGCAATACCACGACGCGAATGAGCAATGAGACAAGAAACAGGAGTTTTTTTAGAGGTAAGAGAAAGGGATATTAGAAGAACACTAGGATCAAACGGAACAAAGGGCGGCACAATGAAGGCAATCCTTTCTGTCTTCAAAATTGTTTTGAAAGGTAGAATATATATATATATATATATATATATATATATATATATATATATATATATATATATATATATATATATATATATATATATATATATATATTTTTATATATATATATATATATATATATATATATATATATAGATATATATATATATATATATATATATATATATATATATATATATATATATCTCGAACCACAAGGGAAAAGAAGATAAACAGAAAAAAATATTCCGTTTATCTTCGCTTTCCTTGCGGTGAGATTAATTTATTTCCATTCTCCTCTCGAGTTCATTAGAGATATACATTTGCCCTTTGAATTCTCAATTTTATTTTCTCTTTCAGTCCATCCGATCTACCAAGCGACCAAAATGGCTATAAAAGCTAACTCTAGGGGCGAGGGCTGTTAAAGCATTACTATTCTTACTATTTTACAAAGATTCATATAAATTAAGAAACGTTTGGAATTGTATAAACGAATTGCATTTTAAGAGATTATTCCTCAGGGTCGTTCATGCATCCCATTTCGCTCTTCTCTTTTCTCACCATTCGTAATTGCTTCTGTACTCTTTTTAACTCTCTTTCACACCCAATACTCTCAGATTCGATTCCAACTCGAGTTCCGGATCATTGCTTAGAGATTACGCAATATTATCATTGTGATTTAACTAGTTAAAAAAGTTACCTAACTAGTTAGAAAAAAAGAGTCGAACTTAGCCATCCACTCTCTGCTTTAGGGTTAAATTCAAAAAAGAAAGGTTGATCAGCTGAGGTTATATTCTAGTGGGAAATTTCCTTTTTAATCTGTAATAAAAACCTCAGACTGGCCACAAGCAAAAAGAGGTTGCATTCAGACATCTTGTATGGTTCGAAGAGCGAAAAGAATAAAAGGGAGAAACAAAAATGAGCTACCTGACCTCCTTTCATTAATGATTTTCTGGTTTGTCCCTCTGTCTCTTGACATCTTACTCTCTCACTTCCATCTCTTTTCAACGCTATATATGGCAGTGAAGTAAAGTAGTATGATGAAAATATCGTTTTGAGAAAAGCAATTATTACTCCACCTCCAAAATCCATTGATCTAATTAAGCAAAGTGTTCTTCATATCCAATCGCTTCATAATAATTAATTAGACGTGCAAAAATCCGCCCGATTCACGTTTGTTGCTAGGCCGACGGCGCTTGTTCGCTTTGCTCACGACATTAAGAAAGTGCGCGAGAGAAAAAGGTTTCTATTTCACACCACATTCAAAATTAGTGTGCAAGAAAAAAAAAGACGAGCACACGCGCACACACACGCGCGCTAGGATCATTATAATAAGATGTGAAGGAAGTGGATGGGAAGAAGGTTAAGAAGATAGGTGTAAGAGAAGACTAACGAGGGAAACAATACGGTGACATTAATAATAATAACAGTGACGTCAAATAACAAATCAATGAAATAATTAAAAAAGGTAGAGATAGCCATAAAAGAAACTCATCTTTCCTCTTGAGCCGGAAACACCCATGTGTGCACACACGCGTTCACACAATCATCAATGTTTACACGCACAAACAGATGGAGTCCAGTTAACCGAATAAATAAAAAGAGGGCTGAGTGTGGAAGGAAAAAAGACAACTAAAACAACACCAAACGAAGGAAGATAAAAAAAAATATTACCTAAGGGAAAGGCCAATAAACAAACCGACACAACGCTATGGAAAGAGACTAAACCCATAATAAACCGATATACAGAAATAAATACAACAATGTATAGACAATAACCCTATTTTAGATGACTGAGTGATAGATACATTCAGAACAATAGAGCGACAGGGTGGAATAAACCGCCAAAATAGACAAAGACAGATGAAAAGAGACTTATGAAAATATATATAGATGGAGGAAAATACCAATGATGTATGAATACACAGATGATCTGACGTGTATATGAATACAGTCACATACTTTCATTCCCAAACGTACGTAATAAATTATAAGGTGATTCATTTTTCAGTTCAACAGCTTTGACAAAATCTGAACAGACTTTTGCCAGCTGACTCTCAACAGCATTATTTATTATTACTCACTTGAAACACAGCGAAACCCGACGAAAGCAGCTTCCTCAGAATGTTTATAAGGAGGGATATGGAAACAGTGATGAAAATAGAGTGAAAATGGGCGAGAGGCGTTTTCCCAGATCGTTCTGCAGGAGTCGAGGCATGTTAGGCACGAATCTTACAAATTTCAGCTGTAGCATGGTTGACCATGCTATATATGTCACGCCCCTAGCAGTGCTCTATGTAGCAACATAAACATCCCTAAGTAAAACTAACATATTACAACCAAATCTTTTCTTCGAGAATCAGGACACTTACCCCCCCCCCCCCTAAAAAAAACAAAAAAAAACGGGACAACCTAAGAAAACAATCACTGATCCAAAATACCATGGACAATAGTTTAAAGACATAACATGCTAAATTCATTTCCCTATTTAACAATAAAAAAATCAACAACCACAAAGACGAATGACTAACCTCTCTTGACACTTTAAGCCACAAAACAAAACGCAAGAAAATCGGAAAAACTTTCAGGAGACTCAAACTCTAATAGCGAGGGACAAGACTCGCACGAAACCGTGTACTCAAATGCAAACAGAAACCTCTTCCCAAAACAACGATTCTCATATAAAATTATTAAAGACTTAGTAACATAACACCAGTTCTCGTACACAGAACTACAAAGCCAACACCTATAATAACAATAATAATAATAATCACCAACTGAAGGGGACACTGGGAAATCACTAGACAAAAAAAAAAACACCCCGAAGTTTAACAAACAATTATAAAAACTGAAGCTTAAAGTTAAAATTTTAAGTTAAAATTATTAAAAAGAAGTTCAAATGTTTCATCTATTAATCACAACAGAGAGCAACACTCAGCCTTAGAGAGAGGGAAAAAAAAGGACTATACAGTATTTATGGATTAATTATTGACTAGAAATCTATTAATCTTTGTCTTTAAAGAATTTACACTTTCAGACACAATTATAGAATCCAGAAAGTGCATTCCACATCAAATAATACTGGGATAAATGATCGCGAATACTGTTAAGTTGCTTACTGCTTAACGTTGTCCATCGTTGCCGATGACGACGTCACTCCATACATGGATGATTTTGATGATGTTTGGTTGATGATTATCGTCTTTGGTGAGATCGTTGATGGCTGCGGAGTCCGCCAAGGTTGGCACAGCCTCTTCCACAGACATCGCAGATATGGGGTCTTTGTATTTGTTGGTGTCGTCTTGCACGGCGGGCTATGGCAGCATTGTGGATAGGGTATTGAGAGAATGGGTGGATGAATGAGCAATGCATGGAGTGATAACTTGCACGATGACCTTTAAGGTGGAAAGTAGGTGTGCATTCTTCAGTCCACCATCTTTACTTTCCCCTGCTGAGTCCAGTGGCAAGGAAATGATCCAGGACGACTGGAGCAGGTTTAAGTTGCAGTGCTCTGCTGAAAAAAGGTCCCTCCTTGGACTATCGCCTAATGCACGAGCACCGTGCAGATTTGATCTCCAGGTTTACTCCGAAAGCCTTGGCCCTTTCAAGGGCTCCCACAAGGCAGTGGGGTTGGCCGGGTTATACCACCCGGCACTCAGTCGTTGGACGTACCTTCAGTTAAAGGCAGGGGGACCACGAGCAGGTAGTATGCCAACAGTTGAGAGGCAGAGGCTAAGTAACCTTATCTTCTATGACTTAAGATTAAGACTTAAGGCTAGGACCTAAGGTTATATATTGCTCATGAACTCCCAACCCTGTTAAGTACCACTCGCAGGAAACGAGTAAGTGTAAATGAAGAGAAATCAATTGCATGCCTCCACCTCCTACCGTTAACATACAGTGGAGTTAAATAAACACTAGAGAGACGTTTAATATTATTCCTAACTTTAAATAAATATGTTAGAGACGCGGATCCAAGGGAGTAACTATCGGGCTAAAGCCCCCCCTCCCCCCATTTCAGACCCGTTTATGTTAATATTTCTTTTTTAAGCCATAATTGTATTCTGCTATTCAAAAAGAGTTATGTAATAATATAGAATATATATCACAACAGTTTTTTAAACCGTTGCGATCGAATGTACCTTATATGATACATGTCTAAATAACAGGTAAATCTCAGGAATATTTATTGAAGTCAGTAAATTATTCTTCAGCTGACGTCCAAAAAACTACAATAAACCACAATTCTTAATTTTCTGATGTGTGGAAAAAAAATCGGATTTGAGAATTTCACTCGTGTGTGAGATACTGTTATTTATTATCAATGTTGTGTAAGATAACCATTATTTTTCATCAATGCCCTTTACTCAAACTACTCAGAAGAAGGAATTCAGGTTAGCCCTCCGTAAGAATATTATCCTGGATCCGCTACTGGTCAGAAAGGCCCCATTTATGCGGTGATATAAGTCGAGTTGAAGATCAGGAATTGTATTTGTCAAGCTGGTTTATCGACTAATCTCAGTGGTAATCAGCAGCAAAAGACCATACAACAGAGAAATATTCAAAATAGGGCAATCTAAATGACTACAAAAATCTTAAAACCGTTACTATTATTAAAAGTGTTATGAGATACTCTTTAAATGGGCTTCAAAGTTCAGTTTGTGATCATTGATCCCACCCACGAAGTTAATCAGTGAAATCAATATTGACCCCATCAATATTCAGATGAGGATGAAGATTCAAACACAAAGAGCTTCCTACAATCATCGATTGAGATTTGCACAGGTTCAGCAGCATACACCATGAAGTGCACCAGTTAGGAGCCTTGCCAAGTCTCAGTTAAGAGATTCGGCCATATTAAATCGCTGTAGAGGTGAAGGAAGTGAGGGATAAAAGGGTTGGATCATCCACATAACTTGGAGACGATTCTTTACTCTTTTGCAAAGCTCTTAAGCATACACTATGAATAAAACCACGCAATTCACAACAAAACTTGTATCTGGGGCTATACTGCAGACCATATACACCCTACCTAATTAATCTTCGAGTACCACCTTGAATTAGTGTGCCTAAAGATAAAACTCCTCGGGTGATTGAGACCGTGGTCGTGTGGAGCCGTAATAATTTGTGTACCTTCTCGCATGCGCTCTCAATTGCGCACGCATGCGTTCACGCGAAAATGTATTAATTCAACAGGTACATATGAAGGTCAATCTGTCGGAAAGTAAGAAAGCTATTTGTTGTAAGTGAACTCATGTCAGAAATATACGATTTTGTTAATGAGGTTGTCAAGGTTCTGTGACGGTTTTGGTTGTCTATTTTTGTCCTGTTGGGGGGAGGGGGAGGTTTGAACTTTGTTGAATGAGCTGGTCAATGGGGGTGATTACAGTGCTTGTTGGGGGTAATTTGCGAAATTTCTGTTGGGAGACATGTGCACTGTACATTGTACAGGTTTAATTTATTTAGTACTGGGCAGTCCAGGATTTGGGGTGGACTGGAGAGTTGGGAGATTGGGTGATATGATGCGAAAACAGTGGGTAGTTTGTTTATTTTGAGAAAGTATTATGCCGGCACATTTCCAGACAATTGAAACCCCATTTTGGGAGGTGGTGTGGTCAAAGATTTGCGTAACGACGTCGATTGCTCTTGAACCTAAGTGGTTTCTGTGTATGTTTAAAATGTGTTTAGGGTTCGGAGTCGAGGAAGATTTGATCTGCCACATAGCTTTGGACACCAGTTCTGTGATGAACTGCATAGTAAGCTCCAAAAGACTGTAGATGTTTATTTGCGATTATGTGAGCGAAATGAGATGTTCTGTTACGAATATTTGTGAAGTGGTGCGAATATGACTGTTTGAATTCCATTACACGGGTTCGTGCGAATATTGTCCCCTGCTATTAGAGATTGAGGCTCCTGGCAATTTTCTCGATTTTCTTTTGCTGTTTTGCGATTCAATATCCCAGGAAGGTTTGCCACTGTATTTTTTTGTTGTTGTCGAATCATGTCTAATGTATGTTTTAATTTAGGTATGTGGTTGTTTTCGTAGGTTGTCCCTGTTATTTTTTGTGAGCTTCCTCATTTCATGAAAGATGGTTGAGTTTTAATGTATTAGATTACCATCGGGATGTGTTTGCTGCTTGTTGCCAAGAGCCTTGAAAGGAGCATGTTTAGTGCAGTCACGGCAACTATGCTACAGCTGACGTCTGGAGGAGTACGTGTCCTTTCTGCCCTGAATAGTGTAGGATTATCGACGGGCATCTTGTATATCTTCCGCACATTTTCTCATCCCCGATATTCACTACTTTGTTACAGATCTCTCATTACAAACATTCTGGAGATGTCCTGGCTAGGTTTTAATTATTAGATTTAAGTAAGTAATAATAAATAATGCCTTTGAGAGTAGGTTGGCAAAAGTCTGTTTAGATCTTGTTAATATTGTTGAACTGAAAAATGAATGACCTTAGAATTTACTATTTACGTTTGGAGACAAAAGTATGTGACGGCATTCATATAGTGGTCAGTTCATCTGAGTACTCCGACATCATTGGGATTTTCACTATTTGTGATGCAAAGTTTGATGCGCTTTGCGAGAGGCACCCGAAGCAATAGCTCCAAATTTGCATCAATTTGAACACATTTATTTACATATGATGCTCTGTTCCCTCAGGCGTTTCGGATCTTTAATTTTCATTGAGTAGAGGCAGCAAGCACCTTTTGACTCCTGACTGACGCATCTCACTAGAGTGTGAGATGGTCAGGTTGACTGGTCCTCACGCTTCCCAACTCTCACATGCTGTCTCCAAGCGCTACACTCCGGTAGCCACTTCAGCAGGTGATGAGGAGAACTCATCTATGGCATCGGGTAGATGAAAGGGTAAGGGCGAGGATAAACAGAATTATACCTAGGTTGTCTCCTCTACTCCGCCTCTCTTCATAGAGAGGAAGAGCACGCTCAAGTTAGTAGAGCACTGTACTTGGGAAGTATTTGGCAAGTGCCCAAATCTATTCCGCTCAAATTCTGTTTCATGTCTGCTAGAAATAACCAGTGATAGCAGCAGACGCAGAGCAATGAGTCTTTACAACCTGCACCCTAAGTCAAGTCAGACATCTTTAAAGCGGAATGTATATGTATATATGGAGAGATGGGTGATATATATATATATATATATATATATATATATATATAGGTTGAGGATAAACCTATATATATATATATATATATATATATATATATATATATATATATATATATATATATATATATATATATATATATATATATATTTCTGCTTCATTAAGTGACTAATATCTGTGTCAACCAATAACTGCATCAACTACTGTTATATTTATCCATATTTAAAGTACCCATAATTGATCCATATCTAAAGTTTCAATAGTTTTCAAACGATTTGTCATAATTTCAATTAACTAAAAAAATTATTTCTAATCCTTGTGTGCCTTATAATTTTCGTAATTTTAAACGCGTTCTAAATCTATCTTTTATAGACCAGAAGATGGGTAAGGTACCCGAAACGTTGTACTTAATTAAATGAGAAATTTTACATGTCTCATTTTGTGATTTATCTTCAACCTGAAAATATGCCTTCTTAGAAGCAAACCTATAATATATATATATATATATATATATATATATATATATATATATATATATATATATATATATATATATATATATACACACACACTCTGGTTGACGGGAATGTAAAACCTAGATCTTCGCCAACCAATGCTTTATAAGAATGAGGAATGATAATAGAGGAGTCACGTGTTAGATTCTAATAGAGTAAAAATAAGAATAGGCAACCGGCAATTTCAGGGAAAACTAAGATTGGTATATTTCTATATTTATTTATAAATTAACGAGAAAGATATAGAAGTCAAACAAAGAGCAAGGAGAAAATGGGAAGTACACAAAATGAGAATAATGAATTTGATCGAATATAAATGTAGGTTTAGAGTAAATATTTATAAAAATTTGAGTTATAAATTATGGATGAATATATTGGATATCTTTAATATAAGATTTGGTCGATATAATTTACAGGATATATGATATATTTAATGTATGGATGGATGGACTTGGGAATAGTTTTGGACACATAATAATTGCTCGAATTGTAATCTCATGGGGACTGAAAATGGAGAAAAAAGAGGGAATTACGAATACATTATGAATAGTTAAGATATTCGATTGAGTTGAATAATGGTAACGTTAATTTACTGAACTTTGTCTGACGATAACGAGAACACGAGTGAACTAAAATTGTCAGCGAACATTAGGGGCGAGGAAGGTTGATGCTGATTGGTCGGTTTAAAATACGTCAGACAAGGATTTGGATTGGTTGAAATATATATCGTACAACATATAGGATAATTATTATCGGATGATACGTAGGGTAAATTTTTATTGTAAATCGTACGAGTTATATATGATTGGAATTGTCGTACATGAATATGAATTAATGGAAACGAGATGAGTAATCTCTCAGACGGGGAATTATAGTTTTGTAGGAGCTAGAAGGATGTTAGCTGCTACAATACTCTCCCCTAATAGAGTATCCCTCCCGTTACAAAAAGGTTAATTTGGGATATCTCCGAGGTCTCCTTACAACGCAACCGGACCGTGTTATGTCGCCACTGGGCTGGTTACGATTAGGGGAAATGCCACCAAATGCGGGTGAGGCACTGTCACAAGCGAAGGTGGACGGATCGATGGTAATCCGCTTGGTTGTCCTCTCTGAGCGGGCGTGCGGTGATCTTAGGGCGTTTTGATTCTGGCCTGCTTCTTGCAGGGTGACCAAAGGTGTAAAGACGGACTCCTGACTTTGCAGCTCTGCCGACGAGGTTTGCTCGACAAAAGAGGAGGCGGCAGCAATCGGGAAAGAGATATGGGCGGGGTAGAGGTGATTGTGGATGAGGTTAAATGATAGAGAGTTAGGGGAATCACTGGACCATTTTGAGAGAGAGTTGTAGAAGAAAACGATGGCAATGAGCTTGCGAGTAGCTCGCATGCCAGGATGAGAAAGACCGTGAGTTTGGTGGTCAAATATGTGCCGACGGTAAGCGAGAGGAATAAGAGAAAGAGGACAGTCAGGCAATTAATAATCGCCCAGGATACGCCTGGAAGTACTACCTGGTAAATTGACCTCGCGAACGATGAGTTGAGAAGAGTGACGCAGTGTTTGCGTCTCTTCATCCTGTTCCTGAGCCAACTCTATTGTCGTAGAGTCAATTGGGCGCATGAGAGAATTGCGTGCCCAAAATTGAAGAAATGCGAGAAAGCGTGTCCGGTACGACGTTTGAAGAGCCAGATACGTATTGAATGTCACTTTTAAGCTGCAATATGAAGTCTAGATGACTAGCATCGACTGCAGAGTGCACGGAAGAAATGCTATGAGATGAAAGTGCATCAATCAATGGTTTGTGATCCGTGAAAACAGTAAATTCACGTCCTTCGAAGAATTGCCGGAAGTGACGGAAGGAGAGATATATCCCGAGCAGCTCTCGTGAAAAAGTGTTCGATCTCTTCTGAGAAGGAGTTAAAGATTTTGAGAAAAAAACAAGAGAAGTTGCCATAAATCACCAACCTTTGTTGTAAGGTTGCACCTACATGAATGGCTGACGCATCCGAGGCGAGGCAACGCTTATATAGGCTCCTGGACAAGGATGGGCCATGAAACAGTGGAGGCCATAGCCTTTTTGGTGCGAGAAAAAGATTCGCACGCCTTGGAAAACCATGACAGTGGAGAGTTATTCATGGTGATTGAGAGGAGAGTGTAGAGTGGTTGCATTATTTTTGAAATGTCGGGAATAAATCTATAGTAAAAGTAAACCACGCCACAGAACCAACGAAGTTGCTTTAGTGAAGAAGCTCGAGGGAAATCCCGAATAACAGCAACTTTATCTTCGAGAGGACGAATTCCGTCAGGGAAAACATGATGTCCAAGAAAGGATAGTTGTGCGACACCAAATAGGCACTTAGAAGTGTTGAGTACGATACCATACTCTTCAAGTCGAGCGAAAACCTGACGAAGGTGAGATAGATGTACCTCTAAAGACGAAGATACTATCAGGGGGTCGTCTATGTAGCAAAATACGAAAAGAAGACCCCTCAGAACCTGATCCATAGAACGTTGAAAGGTCTGACCACTGTTGCGAAGACCATAAGGCATTCGGTGCATGACGAAGCAACCAAATGGCGTAGTCATAGCTGTCTTTGGGATGTCATCTGGGTGAATAGAGACCTGGTTGAAAGCACGAATCAGATCGAGTCGAGAAAAGATTGAACAACCGAAGAGAGTAGAGATGAAGTCAGACAGGTAGGGGAGAGGATATCTATCGGAGATAGTACAGGCATTTAATCGCCTGTAATCTCCTATAGCTCTGTACTCACCGGGAGTGGATTTGGGTACTATATGAAGCGGAGAAGCCCAAGGAGAAGTAGAGGAGGTGTATATGTGTGTGTGGGAGGGGGGGGGGGGGTAGCTATGCCAGCTTCGACCATGAAGGTGAACTCTTGCTTCATTAAAGCTAGTTTATCTGGGGCTAGTCGACGGGGACGGGGAAATACACGCCCTCCAGTCGTCTCTATCCGGTGAACAACGCTGTTTAATAGGCCTGTCTTTGTGGAAGGAATACTAAGGCCAGGAAATTCCTGTAGAAGGTGCTGAATTTGGGGATCGGTTGATGGAAAACGGACAGAGAGGAGAGAACTGTGCGACGGAAAAAATGAACGTGAAACTGCGAGTGAGGTAGTGCAATCGATAAGCTTGCGGTTACGAGAATCGAACAAAAGGTCGTGGGTAGAAAGAAAATCGAGTCCTAAAATAGGAACGTCAACATCAGTAACAATAAACGTCTATCGAAAAACTCTACGGAGGCTGATATACAATTGAAGGATACGTCTTCCATGGGTCCTTTTATCCGAGGAATTAACCGCTTTAAGGACAAGATCAGTGGAGGAACAAGCTTTATCGTCCATAAATGCTGGAATAACATTACATTAATCACCAGTGTCTACTAAATATGAAAAACCAGAGACCATTGTGATAGTTCTTGTGTCTTGACTTCAGGGACACCCTGTATATTGCTGTACTTTCGTATCACTTAAATTGCCTCTTAATTAAGATAAATTTATGAAAGTTTTAAAATGTTTCCGCTGTGGTGAATCGATCCTGTGATGCGCATCTTACGTAACCCTCGTTCTTCTCGATCGCTCTCATGAAAGAAGGGCATAACGTCGAAAGTTGCCAAGCAGCCAAATATTTACCCTATGTGACTCTCCGATTTCGTGTCATCACCTGAAAAAAAAACTGCTCTTCGCCGGTTAGGCGAATGTTGGTCTTTAGGGTGAGGGTTTAAACAAAAATTTGGATCTGGGTAAAAGTTCGATTCGAAAGTTATATAATCTTATGACCTACCTCATATTTCCCCATTCTCTTTTATGTCGGATTGAAATTCAGTGCCTGTTTCGGAAGATGGTACGTCGAAACGTGATTTGATGTCACTTTTATAATTTATTATCAATTTAAAAGTTCAGTAATGTAAAAAAAATATCTACTAGAACATTACCTACCACAATTGTCCCCCTTCAAAGTACCAAAGTTTCTGGCATATTTGAGTTACAGCCTACCAGCACCAGCTGGAAACATCGATTTCGATTACTGTGGGGTTAAGCCATATGGGGAGTTGTTACTCGTTGGATGGAATTCCAATTCAAGTTTGGCGTACGCTGTAGAAAGACAAGGTTCGAATCCTATCTTTAGTTGTAGGTCCCAATTAGAAATGGAATGAATATCGGTGATAAATTGCTAACAATAATATTTTTATTCGCGGATTATTTTAGACGCTTGTTTATAAGATTATTAGAAAACTTGTATGGATTATTAGGTATTTGCAGGCCTAATTATTTTTCCCATTTTCATATTAATAAGGAAGTAAAAAAGAGAATGTTTATAAATGTCGCTTCTCCTTCCAGGCAATCTTGTTTCTTGTCCTGTGTGGCTTCGTTCTCTCGGCAACTGCAGGTAAGACGAGCAAACTAGCTTTGGGGGGGGGGGCTTACTCATGTGACTATTCATAAATATATAAAATAAATAAGTAAAGATAGTTTGATAAATAGTAATAAAAAGAGAAAATAATATAGAATAAGTGTAATAGAAAGCCTACATGCACTGACTACATATATGTATTGAAAAACAGACACAATTTCGTCAAAAAAACAAAAGATACTCAAATATAAGAAATTGGACTTACGAAATAAAAGATCCATAGTTTTTTTTAATTAATGTGATTAATAGACCTAGTGGGTGTTTTTAAAAGAACTTACCGTCCTAGCTCTTACAATCCTGATCTTTTTACTCGCGAAGAAATAACTTCGACACCCGTTTCTTCCCCATTTTAAAAATAATAATTCAAAGAAATGTTTATTTTACCCTCATTTGTAATTTATCCCGATTGTTTCATCAGCATTTTGAGATCATAGACCGAAGTAAGCAAAACAATTGTCAGTTTATGTGCAATGGAGACTGGTAGTACAGGGTGAACACCCCAAAACGTGCCCCAACTTTGATAGGCTTCATTTCTTAATTCGACAAAACATTAAGAAATGAAGCCTATCTAAATTTTATGTGTGTGGGGGAGGGGGAGTTACCCTGTATGTTGTTAATATACCGATGGTAAAACACTTTCACACTGGTAAAACACATTCACACTGGTAAAACACAGTCACACTTCACCGGCCAAGCTTGGAGGACGTTCCTCATCTAATGGATTCAGTGCTTGATATGAGGAGGCGAGTCTTTCAAGCATGTCTAAGAGTCAGGGGGGGATAACCGTTGCTATAGGTCTACCGATAATTCCCCCCCCCCATGAACATTCCCTCAGTAAACTTAACCCCAAAGAAAATTTCCCCATGAAAAGTTCAACTCAACGAGTTCATTTTTATTTTATTAATATTAAAACTTAAAAGATTCAGATTTAAATAGGCTGTGCGAGAGCTCCCCAAAATACCCAACTCATCTACCTATGTGGTTAGGTTAGATTCGATTCCTTTTGAGCCACCCCCTCCCCCTTCTCTTAAAAATATGCCCCACTTCAGCAACCTAACTTCTGGAGAATTGTAGTTAGGTAGGTCAAATTTTCCAACGTCTTTCACCCTAAAATAATTCCAGTAAATTTCCACCAAAATTTTCCCTCACTTTAACAACTCAATTTCTAGAGTGTGGGTGAGTTAGTAGACCATTACAAAGTGTAATTCTAGGCTAAAGTACTATGTACACATCATTTCCTTACTTTGTGTTATATAGTTGTTGTTTTTATATTGTTGTTATGTTATTGTTGTAGTTGTATTGTTCCCTTGGAGCTGATGACCTCCGCTGCCTCCGACCGCTTGGGAGATCAAGGGAGAAAGGTTTGATCCTACACCCTGTCCTGTGAGTCCCATCATCATTACCACAATTAAGTGGGGCCGCACCTTCTGTGAGGCTGTCCTAAGGGTGCAGGGTAGAGGGGGGGAGGCTGTTGGATGCTATGGCAATTTTATAGTACCCTCCCTGTGCTGTGGTCGTCTCATATCCACTTTTATATCAAGTAAGAAATGTTATGTGATAGAGAAAACTACATAGGAAAAGCAACAAGGTTACAAAGTGCGAATTCATGCGACATGCAATGCTTAGGACGTCATTTCTGTATCAAGTTCCCCAAATTAAAGAATCAATGCATGAAGATGAGAAGGGAGGAAATGGCATCTTCGCGTGGACTAATGACAACTACCAGAGAGCCCTTCGACCAAGTGGCAATATCGCAATTATAAGGTTTTCTCCCTTTTCCCTTAATACCAACAATTGGAGAGGGCGCCTCTAGGAACTCCTGCTCTTCCACGTCTCCCGCAGGGTACGAAATACCGGGTACATTTAAATTTCCTTGACAATTTTGTTTTTCGATAGCGGCATTGACCCTACCGATCGAATTCTATTTTTTGCATCTGCTGCCGGGTTAGATGACCTATCAGTAAGTACATCATGGAAGCAGGTTTCACAATTCACATGTAATTACCCTTTGATGTCAAATATCCAAGAAACTACCTATCAACGGCCTTTTTTGTCTACTGTATTCTTGGCGTGCGATCACTTATGTGACCTTGACACATCATGGATTTAGAGAAAGCGACACGCAATGCCTTTACAAAAGGTTTTCCGGGTACGGCAATTTGCGAGTTATTTTCATTTCGGTTAATCATGTTGTCGAAAAAGATGCGAGATTGGTCATAAAGTGTATTATAACAAATGAACCACATTTAAGTCTTAAAATTGAATGTTTTGATGTTCTGGCTTTTCTCTCTGAGGACGATAATATAGACGCCTTTAAACGTCTATCAGATGACGATATTCGAGTGGAATGAAGGACTTTGTCTGACACTCAGACCTTTTTCCAAGATACTGGAAAAGGAGGCAAAGTCATTTAGAAGAGGAAAAAACGCGAATTCCAAGGAAAGCCATTCTTCATCAACAGCACCCAAGATATATGCGTTATTTAAACTGATTATAGAGACCCCTTGTTGCTAACGCAAGGGGTTATCTATTCCTTGCTTCGTAAAAATCTAAATTGGCATTCAACAGGGAAAGGAGGCAAGGCGCAGGGAATGGATCCTATTTTCCCTGTTTAACTTTGGAATGTACGAGACCGGACCGTACAAAACCTGCATAGAATGAACAATGCCGTTAAAGCCCTCCATAGTGGCCTACGCTCATCTCTAACTAGCTTGCATCCGAATTGATGCTAATTATGTCTCGCCACCATGTTGTCATCACCCTTTTTCCTGGCTACCAATCACGCCGCCAAAGAACGCATTCTCATTATGGCTGTACTGAAACTCTCATCTCGTCGGAATAGTTCCGTTAGTTTGCATATAGACATATGGTGGCGCCACCAGCTTGGCCGCGAACCAAAACGTCTTGCCTCGCCACTACAAATCTGGCAGAGCTGGTAGCGCATTAGCATGTTTATATGGATACTAACGCAACTATTCAGACCAAACGCGACTTTCGGTCAAGCTATGATGTGTTAGTGGCGTGATGGGTGGCTAAGAAAAAATGGCGACGCCACCATGGTGGCGTCATGTAAAGAGACCCTAACAGGTCAATCGAAAGTCATCAGAAAACTGACGTCGCTCGTGACTTTTATGTATTCCTCAAAGGGTTGAAAATGAAGTTTCTCCTTTTTTTTAAACTTTTAATTTTTTTATCTCCAAATACAAATGGACTCGGCTTCAATTTTCTGTGGAGAAAGTTTGTGTGGGTCCAATTTTCTGTGAGAGGGAAATCAATAGAAATTTATAAAGAAATTTATAAGAAATTTCCGAGTCACAAGAGGATGTGAATTTGCGACTGGATATTTTAGATCTTTATCGAATTTTGGAGTAAATGTATGGCAAAGAAATCTCGGAACATGGGGTGGGGGGGAGGGGGTATTAGTAGCAATATATTGTCAAGGTCAAAGAATTGGGAGACAAAAGTAAAGGCCGTAGTTTCTTTTTTATTCACTGAGACATTCAAGTTTTTCCGAAATTCTGAATATATTTTTTACTTTCTGGATTCTCACAAAGGAGTGAGAGAGAACGTTTGTAGAAAAAAAGTGCCACATTTGAGAGTAGCGCCATATGGCATTGATGCCAGCAGCCATTTTATGCGCATGTCAGAGGCTACAGTGATGGTTTATTTATATTTTTGGTATTCACTAAGTGTAGATTTCTCTTTTTAATAACGTCGGTGCTGGTGTGGTTGTGGGAAGCAATATAGATCATGGAATGATCTTAATTATCGTAATAAGATAGTAAGTGATAGTCGTATTCTTATTTCCTTGGATAGTCGTAAACCAAATCCCTGAGCGAACAACTTAGACAACTATTGATGTATTCTTCCTGCCAAGTACTCTATCCTGTGTTATGTGAAAGAAATATGTTGAAAAATGTATAAGAGCTAGAAATGTATAAATGAAAGAAGTGTACAAGAGCAAAAAATGTATAAAAGAAATAAGTGTACAAGAGCAAGAAATGTATAAGAACAAATGAATAAAAGCAAGAAATACAAGAGGATGAAATTAGACTCGAGAAGAATGGTATCATCCTCCAAATACTTTTGAGATTATGATGTTTATTTGCTATTGCCCTCTTTACATCCATGATCTTTAATTTATTTAACAGATTTTTTCATGTAGTTCTTTAAATAATCTACTTTGCCTTTATTTTTACAATTTATAACCAGGTCTTTGATCTATTACACTAGTTTCCCCTATATTTTTACCAAAGAAAACAGTAACCTAGATTTATGGCGTTCATCAGAGTGCGAGTTAATATCCAAAGCTGCAAATGATATGGGTATTTTTTTCCAATATTTAAGTTTATACTTTAGATATAGATTAAATTTTACTAAACTTATATTTATTTATATTTTTACTTTGCGTACCAATATATTTGTTAACTTCGATTTCAAAGAAAAACTTTCTGAAAACTTGAACTATTTAAAATCAGTTTTTGAAAATGCAGATTCAGATGAAATCAGAACAAATATGGAAGGAGCGCTTTGGGTTCGTGGAAAAATATTTAGCATAAACCTTCTTTTTTTTTACAGACTCATCAGAAGAGTGTTTCTATTATGGCCATTGTGAAGGTAAGTAATATAACATTTATAAAATGACAAAATATAATTACAAAACAAATTTCTCAATATAGAAATATATGAAGATTATCCGGGTCTGATCGCACTTCAACTGCAATTTTACCATTTTTCCATTAATTGAATATTGGTCTAGTGTTAATATTAAAATATAAATATTATCCATATTTTAAATGCACTACTTTACCATATCTCATGGTTTAACCACAGATCAATCAATTTGTTAACTTTAGAAAATAAGAGATAATTCTTGAGCTAATCTAATATGAGCTGCCAAGGTTAAGGGATTTAATAGTACTTCCGTACACAAAAACGGGAGGGTACAAGTTTCCTGTCTACCTCGGGGCTACAATCGCAACGCTACTCCATGACCAGACACAAACAAGAAATGCCTAAAAAGATCTTGCGAACCATACCAAGGAGATACCGAATTGAAAAACCTTTAACAGTATGAGTAGATGCATAGCAAAAATATACTTAGGCACCTGCGCCCCCCCCCCCCACTGCACTATGTTGGTACAGGAGCACACCTAAGAATTCAAATACTGAAGCTGAAAACTATACCAGGAAGTTTATAAATAACTTTCACTAAATTTATTCTTTTAGCAGAATTTACTTTGTCGGTTTTATAAAAAGATAAATAGCAGTGCTGCTTTCAATCGTGACAAGAAGCTATTTGTTGTGTTAAACGTGAAGTTCCAAAATAAAATAGACAGGAATTGCGACGACTTCCAACTGTGAATATTTCCATGTGATATATATTTTCCAAACCAACTCAAATTGAACTTTTCTATCAGTTGTTCGCGCAATCCCCGAGTCTGGCGATGAGAGAAACATCTCTCGCTTTCGAGTACGAGTCTCTGGCGTTGAGAGAAACATCTCTCGCGGTCGAGTACGAGTCTCTGGCGATGAGAGAAACATCTCTCGCGGTCGAGTACGAGTCTCTGGCGATGAAAGAAACATCTCTCGCGGTCGAGTACGAGTCTCTGGCGTTGAGAGAAACATCTCTCGCGGTCGAGTACGAGTCTCTGGCGATGATAGAAACATCTCTCGCGGTCGAGTACGAGTCTCTGGCGATGAAAGAAACATCTCTCGCGGTCGAGTACGAGTCTCTGGCGTTGAGAGAAACATCTCTCGCGGTCGAGTACGAGTCTCTGGCGATGAGAGAAACATCTCTCGCGGTCGAGTACGAGTCTCTGGCGATGAAAGAAACATCTCTCGCGGTCGAGTACGAGTCTCTGGCGTTGAGAGAAACATCTCTCGCGGTCGAGTACGAGTCTCTGGCGATGAGAGAAACATCTCTCGCTGTCGAGTACGAGTCTCTGGCGATGAAAGAAACATCTCTCGCGGTCGAGTACGAGTCTCTGGCGTTGAGAGAAACATCTCTCGTGGTCTGGGACGAGTCTCTGGCGATGAGAGAAACATCTCTCGCTGTCTGGTACAGGTCTCTGACGATGAGAGAAATATCTCTCGCGGTCGAGGACGAGTCTCTGGCGATCAGAGAAACATCTTTCGCGGTCTGGGATGAGTCTCTGGCGATGAGAGAAACATCTCTCGCGGTCGGGTACGAGTCTCTGGCGATCAGAGCAACATATCTCGCGGTCGGGTACGAGTCTCTGGAGATGAGAGAAACATCTCTCGCTGTCTGGTACAGGTCTCTGAAGATGAAAGAAATATCTCTAGCGGTCGGGTACGAGTCTCTGGAGATGAGAGAAACATATCTCGCGGTCGGGTACGAGTCTCTGGCGATGAGAGAAACATCTCTCGCGGTCGGGTACGAGTCTCTGTCGATGAAAGAAACATCTCTCGCTGTCTGGTATAGGTCTCTGACGATGAGAGAAATATCTCGCGGTCGAGGACGAGTCTCTGGCGATGAGAAAAACATCTCTCGCTGTCTGGTATGAGTCTTTGGCGATAAGAGAAACATCTCTTGCTATCTAGTACGAGTCTCTGGCGATGAAAGAAACATCTCTTGCTGTCTGGTACAGGTCTCTGACGATGAGAGAAATATCTCTCGCGGTCAAGGACGAGTCTCTGGCGATGAGAGAAGCATCTCTTGCTGTCTGGTATGAGTCTTTGGCGATGAGAGAAACATCTCTCGCTATCTAGTACGAGTCTCTGGCAATGAAAGATACATCTCTCGCTGTCTGGTACAGGTCTCTGACGATGAGAGAAACATCTCTCGCGGTCGGGGACGAGTTTCTGGCGATGAGAGAAACATCTCTCGCGGTCAGGTACGAGTCTCTGGTAATGAGAGAAACATCTCTCGCGGTCGGGTACGAGTCTCTGGCGATGAGAGAAACATCTCTCGCGGTCAAGTACGAGTCTCTGGCAATGAGAGAAACATCTCTCGCAGTCGGGTACGAGTCTCTGGCGTTGAGATAAACATCTTTCGCCGGTCGAGTACGAGTCTCTAGTGATGAGAGAAACATCTCTCGCGGTCGTGTACGATAGTTCTTATTCCTAATCGACATGATCAGTTAACTTCAGGTTTAGGCAACCTTCGAATGGAAGCTGGGATCAGAACTGTACCTTCTTCCTCTTCTCGGCTTTTCCCTACCCGGTGTCGTCGTTCTTGATGAGTCGTTTCATTTGGTAAAAGACTCATCCATTTAAGGTTTTGACAGAGACTTCGCGAACGGATGCACTTCCTGACCGCAACCATCCCTATTTATCCGGGCTTGGGACAGGCACTGAGTTAAGCTGGCTCCCCTTTCCCCCAGGTGGCTATAGGTAGCTTTAATGTTGTAACGTGATACATCAATAAACCATTTCTAGTGGCTTGGGTTGTAGTTCAATTCAAGTGCATCAAAGAGCCCCCTGATATCATTGCAAAAGCAAAAATTGAGTAGAATTTAGAATTGCGGCAGATCTGACGAGCATTTCCTGAGTTTTGTAACCCGCGCATCTTTAGCCATCAGATTCTACTCTTTCTAACAACAGAATCGTACCGCATATTCCAAATGATTTATGGCAGAGGAGTTATAGAAACACGAAAATCGGCACAATTAATCGTTAATTCGTTGAAAATGTAACTGAAGTTAACGCTAAGTCGTTCACGTTAATTGTTATTATAAAACAATATAGAAAACCTTTTTTTAAACCTCCTCACAACTGCTAAAACTATAAAATAAAAAAAAAACCTATCAAACTTTAATGAAACAATATTAGTATTAAATTAATATTAATATTGTGTTTCATTAAAGCTTGTTGTTTTTTCTTTTTTGGCTTTTATACTTTTGATATTTATATATTTTATAGTTTTTTTGCGGTTTTGAAATGGTTTTAGAGCAAAATAAAACGTTTTCTAATTGTTTTATAACAATAAAATAATAATGTTAATGGTTTAGCCTTAACTTCCTCTTCATTTTTAACGAATTAACGATTAATTGTACTCACCTCCACAAACACTACTCATCTTTTTAATCCAAGAAGATAAATTATTTATTATATAAGATAGAGACACTGGACGTTCTTAAACTCAAAGCAGTAATAGGGAATTTCAACACTGCAAAACTTTTCATTCTGTTCACTAATCCTTCAAGGTCATTGTTGGAGATGATGAATGTGAGAGGGCCGAGCACTGGGCTCTTTGGAACACCGATAGTGACCGATAAGTTAAAGGCATGGCCGCCTAATACAGCTCTTTCGCTTGTCCGACAATCGATTTTATTCCATTTTACTAATTTATCTGAAACTTCCATAGTGTATTTTCGCCAGAAACTGTATGAGGGATACTATAACGAAAGCTTTTCGAAATTTCAAGTATGCCCACTTCTCGAGAAGGTTAATACTCACCAATGATCTAATGGCAGAACTTAAATAGGCTTGCCATACCCGATCGATTTAAACAAAACTCGGTTGTGAACCTTACGTCAATTTTTTCGACTTTAATTTTTACATAATTCAATCTAAAATTTAATTCTGTAGCTTATGGGTGTGTAGTTAAACACTTAGCTCTGTCTCTTTTTTTGTAGATATAGTTCCGTTGGCAGATCTTAATTCAAACGGCACTTTTCTGCTGCTAAACGATGTGTTGGCGATCTTGGTCAGGATGGGGATTATCTCATCCTATACCTCACTAAAGATCGAGGTAAACCGCCATCTTTCTGTGTGGCTGAACCTGTTTAGCTTTAACTACCTAGTTGCAGCCCCTTCAGCAGTTTTAGGCAATCGTTTTAGAAAGGTGGGTAGTTCTCTACTAATGCTGGTTACTTCAACTTCCCTATCCCGCTTTAAATGAATACTGATGAGAAGTAATCATTTAGGACATTGATGTTTAAGTCTCCTAAGAGACAATTTTGGATGGTCATTCACTATGATGCCATGCTACCTACTAGCTTTCGACGTTTCACATAGGCGAAAATCTGCTTCAGGTTTCTTAGCAACACTCAAAAAACAAAATGTGTCATTCCGCTTAGCCTTCTGGACGAATGCTTTATCCGAGAACAGGGACATAACACTATATTTCAGCAGGTTAGGGGAACTCAGGATTTCCTTCCGCTTCCCTACCACTAGGTTCTTATACAATTTCAACGCTGTAACATTATATCTAGCCCTTAATGATTTAGGTATTTTCTTTCGCACGTTTATTGCCTTGCCGATCTACGATCAAGTTCTTGAAACCTTGCGCTTTTACACAACCTCTTCGCCGTTTACCTGAAAAGAAAACATTTTGGTTTTATTACCCTCAGGAACGGAGAAGGAGACGAGAGAGAAACTATAACTATATTATGGTCGCAAAGTCCCAGGAACTCGTCCATAGTTACGTCTGGGTTGAGGTTTGTAACACTAGTACCAAACTGTTGTTTCCTCTCTTTGAACCATGAAATGAGTTAGTTAGGTAGTTATTATCATCAAGTTCCACCAACCACACTGCCAAGGATTTGCCAGTTCTACGCTACCAGACACTTAATGAACCATTCACTCATTTGAAGAGTTGCTCATACAAGCCTGCGCCTACCTCCGTTGTCCAAGGTAGAGTTGGATATACAACCATGGTTCTGTGCGTGTCAGTAGCGAATTTTATGTTTACCTCTAACATCTGATCACCCTCTATCTCACTAGGGAAAGGACACATCATCTCTCGCACGTATGATAGTACTCTGCTAATCCTTGATCAACAAGGTCTTTGGGAAATATCATGTATTCTGGAATAATGAACTTGCCCACAAAGATAAGTGTCTTAGAATCGATTTACAACTATATAATCGTCAAAATAATAAAGCTCCCAATCGTCACCAACGCCTCAAAGTTTTGCCGAACGTTTTACAGATGAATGGAGGAGCAGTAAGTAAAATAACACGATCATCTAAACAATAGGAAGTGTTGCGGCAGAGAATGAAAGAGGAGAGATGGAGATTAGAGGACTTGTGTAATTAGACACAATGTACTCACCAAGCGAACAGATTTCTGACCTAAAACTACGAATAACCGCGTTACGGGGTTGGAAATGAAAGGGTGTATCAATACAATCAAATTAATATATGTACAAATGCTTACACGTTATGGATAATCCGCACAATCACACCCTTAACAGTTGCCAAACTGACATGCAGTATTAATCTTAAAGAAATATCACAAGGGAATAATTTCGAGAGAAAGCTCAAAGTCTTTATAGCAAGAGGAATAATTACATCGAACCACACGGGTCGAATTCAAAGCGAACAATAAGAAAGATAGAGAGAATTTTCCCCGATATAATCTAAACAGCTAAACAAATTCGATTGGCCAACCGTACAATTAATAGGAAGATGGAGAATTACAACCTGCAATTACAAGGTGATAAAATAAACCACTAATTTATAATAAGGCTTATTACTAAATCACTTGAATTTATATTATTAGTCTGTTTGTCCGATTGTATATTTTCCGACTTGTTTACAAACTATACACTTTCTGTACCTAAAAAGCCATATTTTTGCCTATAGATGGATATAAAAATTAAAGGAGCTAATTGAATTAGAAGAAAAAGGAGGATACCGAATAGGAAGAATTAATAATTTTCCAAACAAAAATTAAAAGTTTATTATGAGAATAATAAAGAAAATCACAATAATACGAAAGAAAATCACGGGAATGTAAAACGAAATCTATATGTCTTAGCCGAAAAAAGACGAATCTCTAAATTGAGACAAATATAGTAGTGAAAATAATGAAGGTTTAAAAAAGAAAAAATGATTGTGAATTGAATATTTTTATTCTGCAAACGAATCTGTAAGCAAAAAACAATGCATTAAAAATTGAATGAAAATGAAGTCGTCAACGGAGACGAATGGGACAGCTCCTGCTGGAGTATCACTGCGAAGAGAGACTCAAGCGCCCCCTTTCCCCAAGAGCATGTGAGCTGCGGCATTCGATACAAGGATTAAGAAGGATTGGTTATATGAGGTGTAGTGACGAGCAAGAGTGCTCAAATGAATGTGGACTCTGAGCCGCAATGATGTTGATCAACGTGATTATCATCAATGTAAGCGAAGTGTCGTAGAATGGACCTCTCGACGATATACCATATATAACTATTCGTTGAGGGAACAATTCAATTATATTTCGAGTGTGTGGTTATCTGGTTGACCGATATTATTTATCTTCAATATGCTTAAGAAGTGGAACTGAGCTCAAGGATAATAATATGGCTATCATTAATAAAATAGAGTTTTATTAATTAAACTATCAACAACACACAAAACGGAAAATGTTTACATAAACAGAGAATGGAAAGGGTCGTGGGAATATCTGGCTAATCCGAGGATTAAGATTTGGGAGAGATTTAAAAAGGTAAACAAATAAAAATTAAAGGGATGGGATGGTTCGCTAAACCATTTAAAGCACAGAGTAGGGTTGACGAAACGTTAAATACTCAAAGGTAATGCTCAGCTTACGTATTTACAAGTTGTTGTGCAGAGGAAGGCGACGCGAAGGAATCTTTGGGGTGCTGGCGAGTTCCACCCGAAGGAGGGGGGGATTACATTATCCTGACGTGACGTCTTGGGAATGAGAACCGTTTCTTGACGAACGGGCTTGAAGAACAATGGCTGTTCTAACGTTCTCTTCTGAACAACAGGGGGGGTGAGAACCGTCTCTTGTCTACGGGCTCAAAGAACAATGGCTGTTCTAACGTTGTTCTCTTTCTGAACAACAGGGAGGGAAGGGGAGAACCGTCTCTTGTCAACGGGCTCAAAGAACAATGGCTCTTCTAACGTTGTTCTCTTTCTGAACAACAGGGAAGGCCTTGTGAACTTGGTGTCTTGAAGGCTCGAACCTTGGCACTCAAGGGACATTGTCCTCTTCTGGAAAAAAATAGTGGATCTCGAGGTAGAGGGCCCGTGGTGCACAAGGTGAGACCGGATCGGCGTGATGTCTCGCGAAGATAATCTGGATCTGATCTGCTCTAATCGGTAAAGTTTCCATATAAATAGTCGAGCCATCCCCTTGGCGTAGGGGACAATGGAGTGGGGGCTTCGAGGGAATGCCCAGCCGCGCCTGAGAACATACCTTATCTGCCCATATGCCTAACTCAATCTGGCGAGATCGACGCATGGGGCGAAACGGGGGGGAGGACCTCCTTGGTCAAATTATGACTCAGGTGGCGATAGGGCGCCCTGCTTCGACGGGAAGATGCACGTGGGTAGCAACGTGTTTCTAAACAACATGTGATAGCGGTTGAAATTAAGCGGCCTCAGACCGTTCTATCACATGAAGTACAATCAGTCCAAAGAGGTAAGGATTCGGTTGATGCTCACGGCAGAACAAAGGCTATTGGCTTTCGGGAAATGAGTAAAAAAGTCTGGCACAACTGTGTTGAATGGGAGACTTAATTGACTCGCAATTAACACATACATGAAATGTCGTCAATCCCTTTTGCACAAATGGTTTCTGATTGGCATGTACCTTTAGAGCGGTGGATCTGATTTCAGCCATCACCCTTACCAAATTAGGAACGTCTGAGGATAATTGACCTCTCAAACGAAAATATGGGGCATATACAAGCTCTAAAGCCGAACAGGACAGGAATTATTTCAAGACTGAACAGATTTCAAGCAAAATCAGCAGCAGCCTTCCAATCTACATAATAACACGACCTTAGATTGAATGGGTATCTTTAGGTGTAGTGTCAACGTAGGTCTTTGATTAAGCAATATAGCTGGCGGTACAATTGTGAAAGGAGCCGATAATGAACATTATCGATTGCTATGGGTGAAATTTGAATTGGTTTCTATCCATCGCCATGATAGAATAGGAGACACCAAATTGTAGAAGAGGAACAACAATATCGATGTTAACGGCCTTAAAATACGCCAACAACAAAGGAAAATGGAACTAGAAGAGCTTTCTTGTGACGATGATCCTCTTCACGCTAGCAATAGAGGCAGGCACGAGTCCGTTTAGCTACATCAGCGTTCATTCCTCGCAAGATAATACAATGCCCGGTTAAGGTAGCACTCTCTTGCCCCATTGATTATACATCGGGCACGCCTTGAGATGATTCTCATTTACTTGCTTGGTGTTGAGAAGAAGCGCCCCCAAGGCGTGTTTGATGTAGAATCAATGAGACGAGAGAGTTCCATTGAAATCGTATATTCTAACTGCGTCAGTAAAACTTATTTTTTTGAAAAATAATACAATATGTTATGATATTGCGATTAGCTCATGCAACATGATTATAAAACCCATCATTTTCCTCTAGGACATGCCAACGGTTGGTAAATGAAAGGTGTAGACGAGAACATCAAGCAAAGAAAGGTTGTTATTAATGCAAAATGAAAGCCTGCTCAACAATTCAAATTCTCGAGACCGGCATATTAGGCTTTTGCAACGTTTGTGTCTTCATGTCCTGTTCTTAAACAAGGCTAGGGTCACCTGTTCGTCGAGCTAGAGTCAAGAGAGTTGGGTGCTTGAAATTGCTAAGATACGAGAGACAACGTCCAATATGAAGTTATTGCCAACCATCATCCGCAGACTACAAAAAAAGAGGTAGTATGAGGGGAGACAGCACCAACCAAAGGCTTATGGTCAGTAAATAATGTAAATTTACGTCCTTCCTGATACGGCTGGAATTGTTGGATGGTGAGGAAGACCCATGTAGAGATGAGGACTGTAAATTTAGAGAGCAGAACCATCACGGGTGACTCGTTCTGAGCGCAATAAAGGATGAACATGTGGTAGGAGATTGTAGAGAAAGGGGAGTAGGAAAAGGGGTAAAGAAAAAATAATGGCGTAGGCGAGTTGCGAACAGCTTCCCGCGTCGCTGGACCACTGTTGGCCAGCGGCGAATCCACTCAGCCATCCTGAGTATCAAAAAAGAATCATTCAAACAAAGTTTTTAAGTTCCTCGCCTGCACTTCTCGTACGCTATATAACCCCCCTCCTAGAAGCGGAGTGTATTTCGAAGAAATGAAGAGAGGCCGTTTGGAAATGTTATCCAAAGGCAAACGCTCCCCCGCCGGGTCTGGGCACCATTGTTTGGAGCGCTACTGAGATGAAAGTGGTGGATGAGCGTTAGAAGAAGGTACTGGAAGTCATATTTGCAGGGCTGTAAGCACTTTACGGCTTGTGAACCATATTTGTTGTGGTACCAGCACCAATTAGTTGGTTGGATAAAAGTAACACTAGTAGTAGTACGACAGTGAGAAGGACGAAATTGTGAAGAACGAGCATGCGATTGAGAATAGGATGAGTGTTAATATTGGCAAGGCTGTATACAGTGCACGGCGTTACCACCAAACTTCTCATTGTACCTGAAGAAACTCTTTGGTTGAGAGTGGGGAAGATTAGGTGGAGAGGGATAGACGGAAGGAGGATGAGTAAATAAATGCCGTGCCTCACCTCTTGTGCTGGAATGTCCTCGTTGGTTTCGTCTTCGAGAGGACGAACGGTGCCTGTCGCTCCGTCCACCCTTGTGACCGTTCAATCGCTCGATCCAACATTGTAGTTTTAGTCTTTGCAGCTCTCCCTCTATCCTCTGCAAAGCGGCAGCCAAGTCCGGTGATGAATGTAAAAATGAGGCGTTACACGGGTCCGTCCTATTGCCAGAAGGCGTCGTTGGTAACTTAACCTGTGAAATAGATAGATTAGAGGGAGGAATGAGACATTTTGGGACAGTTTCCCAGTTTACGTAAGGATTGAGATATATTATCTCTGCTGCTTTGGCGATTTCATCCAAGCTCTTGTGCTCACCAATCATGATGAGGGGCTTAATGTGGTCATGGATCCCACACATGAAAATCTTTGTTAGGAACGAGTCAAAAAGCTCTGACAAAGCACCCTTCACCCTGATTAATTTTTTGAGATGCTCTAAGAAACGCGTGGGACGCCTATCACCCATTTGTTGAGTATTTAGCAGTTCCCTTAAGTCTTCAGCCTGGGATCTCCCAAATTCAGGTTTGAAACTTGCCTCAACTCCCCCCCCATGCACCATTTCTCCCACTTTGTAACAAAATTCCCCCAAACAAAGCAAAGATACTTATTGAGGCTTTTTGCGTGATGTTTATTATGCGCTCTTGATCGGTTATGGCTTGACGTGCCATCAGAACCTTGCATATTTCGAACCATGTGATCGGATCGATCGCATCGAAAGCGGGAAGATTGATTGATCTGTGGTTGGGGCCTCGGTCGCTGACATTCTGGTTTATAGCTGCAGGATGACTAACTACCACAAGTGACGCACATGTGGTCGTGAAAGTTGAGGAGGCCTAGCTTGCTATCGTGGTCGAGGCAGTTGAGGTAAACATCGTGGCTTGGCCATTCCTGGCTTGATGGAGCGCTGCTAAGATGAAAGTGATCGTTACAATTCGCTGTAGACTGGGGAAAACGGAAAATCTATTCTGATTGGTTAATTTCGAATTGGGTTGTATAAAGGTTTTGATTGGTTGGTAGTTGGGAGCAGTCGTAATTTGAGTTTGAGGTAACCGTATTGGTATCAAAGGTCGTACAAAATTGGATTTTGGGCGAGATGCATAATTTTCTCAGACGGGAAATTGCCAACTGCCTCTTCACGAACTTTGTAAGAGTTCGCAAAGATGTCAGCTGCTACAGAGATAAACATAGAAAGGAAGTGATGCAGTTGTTTGTTGTGTGACGAGGGATGAGAACAATTACGAATCATTGCCATCATGAAGGTGTATTGAGTTTGTAGAAATATGGTGGCTGAAAAGAAGAGCTGCGAAGCAGAAAATAAATTTATGTGTTGAATACGATACCCTCTTTTTGATTGTAATAAAAAAATAACTGAATAATGTGTTCGATGTTCGTGTGAAGACAATGGCGCTATCAAGAAACTAATATAATAAAAGAGTAAGACATTTAATCCTGATTCAAGAGAAACATTTTCCAAAGAGAGTCTACTATTATTTTACTTTAGTTAAATTTAAAGTGAAAACCAGAATGGCATCACCCAAAGAAAGTTTCTAAAGAGAAATCTTTAAAGAAAGTAGCGAAGTTATATATATATATATATATATATATATATATATATATATATATATATATATATATATATATATACATATATATATATATATATTACTATATGTCTTGGTATAGGTTCCTATATACCATACATATATCTATTATATTTGATTTTACAGTGCGCGGGGGTTTCCTTTTTAATACCTTTGGATCGGTCGGGTCCGATTACGAGGTCGGATTCTCGTAAGAGAGGGCTAGTCCAATAAAGCTACTTTGATTCTCTGTATTGGCTGAGTGTTAAGTCTTACTTGGTTACAGGGCTATTACACGTCTATGATGAGCTCAAAAGTTGAAAGTAAAGGAGTCGACAAAAATAGACTTTAATACATATTAATAACTTAGGTTAGATGGTAGAAGAATAAAGGACATATAATAATACAAATAGTTATAGTGGTCAACGGGACAGTAATAAGATTAGGTATTTAAAATGCAATAAAAATGGGTAGGCTGAATGGAATTAAAGTTGGGCTTTACACGGGGACATAGTAAGCACACAATGAAAATGGTGGTGGTGGTGTGTGTGGGAGGGGGGGGGGGGCAGTAGGCGGCAATTATAAATTTATGGAAGATAAAATATTCGTTACAATACCTTGAACAAAATGGAGGGAGGGGGGGGGAATGGTCGTTTCCTGCGAAGTGGGGATAGAGGTAAAGTCTCTTCGACGGGGTCCAGGGTCAACTTGCTCGGAGTTGAAGTATTCTTTTGAGATGACCGGGGGGAAGGGGGGGGGGGCAGAGCCTTCGAGAGTGGAAGCTGTGAATTCTTCCGTTGGAATTCCTTCGAAGAAAACGGAGGGTGAGTTTCTGAGACGTCAAACGGGTTGTTTGGACGACTATGCGTAATTAAGGGGGTATTACGCGAAGATCAATCTTCAATGAAGCCTTTTGTGACAAGACTTGGGTTCTTCTTTTTGGAGATGGAGACGTTGCACGGAGTCAGATGGGTATTCTTACGGGGAGAAGATTCTTGATTAATCCAGGGTGGATATTTGTTTTATCCAAGGAGGGATATTAGGTTTTATCCCGCAAATTTCCTTGCCTTCGGCATATGACAACCCAAATCGAGGAGGAGTAAGCTAGTCTGCTCCCGTGAGCTTTAATCGCACAAATTTACTCGATTCCTGGCGACACGAGTAAATATGTACGCCTTGAGTGAGGGAGCTTACCTCATAGAATGATGGGGGGAGGGGGGGGCTATCGTCCATTGATTGAGTAGTGCGACTGTGGCTTCGGCTGTCGTTTACCTCAGGCGACCCCAGCGTGGCTCAAAGGGGGGAGGATGCGGGGAAAACTCTTTGTCTAAATACTCGGATTGATAAGGGCTGCATTCCAACAGCCCGCTCCTGTTGTTTCTCACTCTTTCGAGCTTGGAAAATTGCTTCTAAGCGACAACGAGGTCCATCACGTGGAGGCAATGTTTAAAATCAACGTTATTTTTCCCATCACGTGCTTGTTCCCTCATATATATATATATATATATATATATATATATATATATATATATATATATATATATATATATATATTTTTTCTTTCTGGAGTAAGAATCCAATGGCAAAGAGAATGACAGTATTCATTCTTTATTTCTTCTGAGAAGCCTGATAAATTGAACAAAAATTAGCTTTGAATAGCAAAACAATTAACATTAGAATTAATTAGGACTGGAAGGTACAATTATATATGAATATACATGTATATACATATTTACATTTTATAGTGATAAATCATAAATAGTTAATTATTTAAACAAGGATTGAGAAATTGTGAGCATAGAGGGAGGAGGGGGGGGGGAGGGTACATTTATGAACAGCTAAGTGCACAAATTTTTAATTTTAATTTTGAACAAATTGAAATCTTACCGGTCACACAAGTTGTAGAAACATGATTAAAACAATGGAGAGCAAGAAACAATGAAGAAGGGAGAGGTATAATAATTGATTGGTTATTATAAGACACAGAGAGGGAAGGCTGATACATCATTGTTGAGAGAGGGTCTAAGGGTCTTAATATGTAGGGATTCAATTATTCGTAGGTTTATATCACATTGGAAGAATCTATAATTTTAAAATCATTAATGGTGACATCGGTTTTGCAAAGGATAATATGATCCCGAACGGGCGAGCATTCCTTGCGGGTAAGGAAGTTACCTGTTCTGATACTTATGCCAAGGTGAGAACAAGCTCGAGCGTGTAACGAGCGCACTGTACTACCGACATAATTGCCTCTACGACACCGAGGACAACTAAATAAATATACTGCACCACTGCGCAGACTACACGGGAGCAAGTCCTTTACGTTAAATAGTGAACTTATTGCTAAATTATTCGAAAAAAAATATTCTAAAGTTGATTTGTCCAAAATGATATTTGAGGATTTTTTGCATTTGTTGGCGGAATTGGTGATTAAGAGGGCCTAAATCCGGGAGTGAAAGATATCGTATGTCCAAGGTCTACTAATAGGCCTTGAGTCAGGAGAAAATTGAGGTCCAACATACAAAATTCATCCTTAGTGTTGACTAAATTCTACATGAAGAAACAAGCGAGTTCTAGCGTGTATTTGAGGATAAGCTTTCCATAAGTACTTAATATAATAGGAAATTGCTGCTCATAGGGCGACATGCGAAGGAAGGTAAGCTTTGTCAGCAGCAGAAATAGAAAGAACTTTCATTTTGCATATATTTCTACGGGAAAAGACATCAAACCACAAAGTCAGTCAAAGACAGGGAAAAGGTAACCAACCGACGGAGCCGATGAGATGGCAGGGCCGCTTGATATATAATCCGCTTGTTTTTCTAATTTAAACGGCGGAATGATTCTGAAAGGGAATAAGTAAAAGGAAAGAACCTTAAAAGATGTTTGTATTTTCGGCTAGCACTTTTGAAGTCTCGTGATTCTAAGCACAGAACATACAAGAAGAAGAAGGGGTGAATGGAGGTCAGAAGAAGAATAAGAACTGAAATAGCAACCAGTCTCACATCTATCCCGTGACGATCGTCTCTGCTGTTAGCCGCAACACCGTCCCTGCTGCTGGTGACTAGACTCGCGTCCTTTATCCCTGGATAGCGTTCTATCCGTAGTAACTCTCTCCGTCTTGCTAGATCTGAGAAAGCTGTGCGAACATCAAAGGATGTGACAAGATCTTAGTCGGGTAAGGTGGTTGATTGACCTAATCGCTGGACCTCTTAAATATAAGAGATATGAGCTTCGATGAGCTGCAAACAATTATGTTTATGCAAGTGTTTGTTATCTTAGCTAGGCAGGCATGAAAAATACAGATGGGATACGAGCTTGGACACAAGAGACTAGGTAAATGCTTGAATAAATAAAAAAAAATATTGTAGGATGATAAGGTTGAAAACGTCCCAAAGGGTGCTCTGGCTTTACATTGAAATGAAGGATTGGAGATGGTGAGGAATTTCTATGCTTTTCTGTCCCCAATCGATTGATTAGAGAGTGGTTCTTTGATTTATAAACTTTGTACTGCCCGAATTCCTCTTTCAATACTCACTTTAGTAACGCTACTGACCAACAGATGACAACCGGCAGATGACATAAAAATTAATCGAAGATAATTAAGGTTATATGCGTGGCCAACCTGGAGAGCTTCTTCTCCTCTGTGGTGTGGCGTAACGTTTACAGGATAACCTGAAGAGCGTTAGCTATATTTTGGGCTGGTTGCTGTCAATAGGCGACAACCTGATTGATGTCCTCTACTAAATCCGCTGACAGGACAAAACCACGGTTGATCCACTAGCAGGATTGTGTGTGTGCATTGGAATCTAATGACTGCAACCCCTCTACTGGGTCAGGAGTAGCCAGATAGACATTATATTAATTGAGGGAAACTACAATATTATTTGAACCACCTTTCAGTCAAGTCTCTGAGAGGAAAATATGGTACACTTCAGGCAGTAGGAGGTAGGAGACATTCTGATACAAGAGGGGCTAGATGGTGGAGAGAACTAACAGTGCACAACCCAATGATTCAGCTGAAATGAGAATTGAATAATTAAAACAGATATTTGTATGGACCACAGGATTTTTTTAGAAATTTGAGTAGGGAATTAGATTAATCCATTGTTGTATAAACATGCATAGTAGTATAATTGTAACTTCTTCTAAGATTGCTCTGTAGTTTATATTTAGCTTACATATATATTTTAATTTTAGCGGCTCGTAGCTAAAATTCGTGGGGGTGCTGCATCAAAAAGTTTTAGTATTGTTTTAATATTGTGTAAAAGAAAATAAACATATAAAAAGAAAATTTATAGATCAACTTGATAAAATCATAAACAGAACAAAATCAAACATTTTTTTACTTATTAATAGCCGAAATTATGATAGTTCAAGCTTGATCCATTCATCTTAAAACGACATCCATTCTTTTTGTTTTGATTTGTGCGGAAAGATAAATTACTTTCTCCTTGATCTCTGATGACTACTGAGGAATTTTTTCTCCATTGGAAGCACTGCAAGTGCATTTAGTCTTTCAGAATTCATAGTGATCCTTAGAATTTTTTTTTATTCTTTTCAGTGTTGAAAAGCAGCGTTCTGCTTTTTAGTTTTTATCATTTTCATAATTTCAATAAGAACATCACCTAGATTATTTTCTAAGATAAATTTCAGCAGCTCAATTAATTAATTAATAAAAGACCGACGGCTGAAAATCCGTTCTACTGTGTTCTGCTGAAGCACCTTTGGATACAGCACTTTTACTTGTTTTAGTGTCTGATCGACTTTTGAGCGCTTCCTACAGAAACGAGCCTATTCTGAAAGGCTTAAGGTGAACCCAGTTTCATCCTTCAAAAGAGAGAGCCATTTTACGACGAATAATTGTAGATCAATGAAGGCTTAAGCACCTCACTGCTCCCGTCCATCGCTCTGCGTGTGAACCCGCTCGGATGTCTGCCATTCATTGATTTCGTCTTAACTATGCCGGCCACTTGGTTTGGCATAATTAAGGGCTTATGTGAACACTGGTTTGAGGTCTAGCCCACAGCAGAAGCATAAGTCAGAAATTGTCTCGATATTGGGGCATAACTGCGAGTCCCGGACGGAGGAGAAATCCTCATCGCCCGGGGGACCCGGCCAGAATCATAGAGGGAAGTACACCCGTCTCTATGTAGTTGGATGCAGTTATGGCGTATGTACCCCTGAGGGGGTGGCAAAAACTTAGCGGTCGTTGATTCGGCTGCTATGCATTAAGTCCACCAAGCTCAACCCTCTGAGGTCCCCACCCGAGACACACCCCATCGCTCTATCATTCATCATACTATCAGCATATGAGCGGGAGAGCAACAGGAGAAATGGACGGGGGCGTTCTTCTCAAATTTATTTGAACCCATTACCAGCCCTACTCACACCATCCTATACCTCCTTTTCCACACCCTAACTTTCTTTTCACACATAAAAAACATATTAATTACACTTTAGTTACAGGAAAAGAATAAATCAGAAGAGGAACACGAAGACCATGGAGGCCCTCCCTAAAAGGGTCCCCTTAAGGACCATCGCCGGAATAAAGACCCCAACCAAGAAGAACCTTTGTGAAACCCTATACATCGGGCTAAAGGTGGCACTCGTGAAACTCATCGAAGTTTCATCAGGATTCATTGCCATGTGTGCCGAGACAAAGGATGTAGACCAGCTCCTATCAGAAGAGGGAGCGAGAGTACTGAAGAACACCGGACTAGAAGCCAAAACCTCCCCCACAAGTGGCAGCGAATAGAAGCGTCATCTGCCGCAAAGTGGAGAGCTGGGTAGGTGAACATAAGACGGATGAATTGAAAGAAGAAATTACCAGAAGCAACCCGTGGGCACAAGTTCGTGAAATTATTAAATTCCGCGAACACACCCACGTGTTTAAGATAACGTTCTCGACCACGGACATGGCGAGGAAGGCCACCCAAAATGGTATTCTCGTATTCAACATGAGAATACCGGGAGAAAATATCCAGCAAGAGAAATTCAGTAGCATACAAATGTGCTTTGTATGCTACAAACTCAAAGAACATACATCGACCACCTGCCCGGATAAAAACAAGCTGTGGTGCAGTGAGTGCGCCACAGAAGGGCACAGATTCGACAATTGCGAAAGCACCTCGAAGAAATGCCTAAACTGCAAAGGGAAGCATCGGACGATGGCCCTTAATTGCCCCAAGCGCCGTGAAATCATTAGGAGGAAGGAGGAAGAGGAAAGAAAAGCAAAGGAGACAACGTACGCGAGTGCCCCTAAGAAGAGTGCAGAGATGAAGACTGCACCGGCACCTGCACATTTCAACGTAACAGGAGATCTGAGCGCAAAAATACTGATCTGCATAACCCATGCAAATGTGGCGAATGCAGTGAAGCCTGGTTGTTATAACCAAGTGCTCAACGCGCTCCTGAAGGCGAATAACCTCCCGACAGTAGTCATACTAGATGACCCCGAGTGTTCCAAGGCTTTCAAAGAATAGTCATCAAAAATAACAACATCAAATCCGGTTTGGAGGAGATGATTGAAGCACCATCATCGGAAGAAACAGAAGAAGAAGAAGAAGAGGAAAAGGCTGGAAGTGAGGATGGATCCTCCTCATCTGACAGCGAAGAGGGCCCCTGTACTCGCACGCCAGCCACCAAGAGCAGGTCAAAGACCCCGAGCCCCCCTCCGAAAAAGGAAAACCCTGGGCCGAGTAAAATCGCCCAACCAGCCCCCAGACTAAAAAAGGGGAAGAGAAAACATAGGTAAAGCAACTCATCATGTTACGTAACGGACTGAAAATAATGGAAATCAACACCAACGGCTGGACGACGAAAGGAATTCTTTACGGAAATGTATTCAGAGAAATTGATGCAGACATAATACTGATTTCAGAACACGGGATCGACACGCGTAATACAGAAATGAAAATCTGGAACTACGATGTGTTGATCACCAACTTTTCGCAATGGCGGTACGATGGATCCGCTATTGCAATAAAGAAAGGGATCAAATACAAGCAGATAATGAACTTATAAGAATCCTACCTCGCGATTGAGGTCGAGCTCGACTTAGGGAAGTTGGTCATTGCAACCGGATATCAACCACTAAGGAGAGATGTGTTGCCTATTCACACTCTCACTGGCCTATTTGGCAGAAGAACCCCCACCATACTAATGGGGGATCTAAACGCCAGATGCCGAGAATCCGGTTACAGGACCTTCAACGGTATAGGGAGAAGCCTGGACCTGTTGCTGGACAGAAATATTGCCCAGCGAATAGGCCCCGACTTTCCCACCTATGTCAGAGAACGATGTGCTACAAAGCCAGACATCTGTCTGGTGAATCGTCAGCTACCGTTCAATTACTACATGGAACCAGTCCATGTGCCATGTAGTGATCATATAGGGATCCTACTCACTATGAATAGGAACCCTATACAAGTCCCAGCCGTAGTCAGGAAGAACTGCAGACGAGCAGACTGGGCACGGTACGCACACCTTCTCGAGGCCTACGATCCGCCCAACCTGGACGAGGCAATTCTCGATGAGATTGACGAGGCACTCGATGACCTCAATAACCAAATCATCGACGCAGATAGGGCTTGTATCCCTCGTTCCGCATATAGGACCATCTCGACCTACGAGTGAACCGAATATATGAAGGAACTATACCGTGAACTGAAGATAATGTATGAATACAACATCGTGAATGCATCAGTTCACTCGATACAAAGAAGTAAAGAAATCAAGAAGAATCGAACCAGTTGATCCTCGAACAACAGAACAGAAGATGGGAGGACGCGATCAAGAGCTTCGATCACGAAGCAACTCCCAAAGAATTTTGGAGTAAGATCCAAATTCTTAAAGGATCAACTGGAAAGAAGCATAAGATCGAGCTACGGAAAGAAAACGGAGGCATCGAAGAAGAGGAAGAAAAAGTTGAAGAGATATTCCGAAGTTATTGGGAAAAGATCTTCAGTATAACTGAAGAAGAAAACGAAGACTATGACCTAGAGTTCGAAAGTAACATCATCGACGAGCTTAACGAAGAAATAGACAAGACGCACCCTCATCACCAGGTGGATAGACAGCGCGACGGAGACGCCGAGATTACAGAAGGAGAACTACTCGGCGCGCTTCGCCCATTCCAACAAAAAGCCCCAGAACAATCGGGGCTTACAAAGCTTAACTTTGAAAAGGCACCAGCCTGTGTCATCGAAGGAATGAGAAGAATATTTAACGCCTGTCTCAATACGGGGTACTTTCCAGACGCTTATAAAACGGCGAAAATGATTTTCTTGCCTAAGCACGGAAAGAACCCCAAGTTGAAGAAGAGCTACCGGCCAATTTCACTACTGGAATTTGATGGGAAGCTCTTCGAGAAGATCCTGAACAAAAAACTGGTGTCTCACCTGGAGGAAAACTCGCTCTACAACCCACACCAATTTAGGTTTAGGAGTAAGCGAAGTACGGAAATGGCGATTAACGTCATTACGGAAAAGCTAGCCCATGCAAAACGGGAAAAGAGTTACGTGGACATTGTTTGTCGGGATGTATCAAAGGCGTTCGATAAGGTGTGGCAACGGGGAATACAGTACAAGATCTTACGACTGGGACTAAGTGAAAACTTAGAGAGAACTCTATGTGACTATGTCATGGAGAGAGCGGCGTACATCAGTTTAGGGTGCATGGACGAGCCAAAGTTTCCGCTCAATGTGGGTCTCCCGCAGGGGGGTTGCCTGTCTCCCACTCTCTACTTGATTTACACCGCGAATGTCCCAGTCCCTATAAGCCCCACTTGCCTCAACTTACAATTCGCCGATGATTTCACCCAGATAATCACTTGTCCATGGAAGAATGCGCCTTTGCAAGCTCGAATGCCGCAGCAGAAATTGAAAACCTTAACACCTACGAGGCCCGGTGGAAAATCCTTACCAACCAGGATAAGTTCAAAGTAGTCCCCATAGGCAGGAGACTACTTGATGACGTCAGGGTGGGGGATAGACGATATCCCTACACCAATGAATGCAATGTACTCGGCATGAAGATCACCTCAACCAGGTACACAAAGCACGTCCAAGAACGTATGACCAAGGCCACTGCTGCAGTCAAGACTCTGTACAGGTTCATAAATCTTCGTCAAAGCAATAAAAAGAAGATCTATACTGCACTAGTATGATCGACGTTGCTATACCCCGCCTCCACCCTCTCTTGTGTCTCAAAGACACGTAAGAGGAGACTACAAGTGGTGCAGAACAAATGCGCGTACCTAATTACAGGTACACGCAGAATGGAAAGAAAAACTCAAGAAGAGCTGCACTGGGAGGCGGGGTTAACCCCCATTAACGTTGTCATCGAAGAACGGACAAGGAATATGCTGGAAAAGGTCAATCGAGTGTTGGACGAGGAAATCGTACAAATGATTGACCAAAATAGAAGAGCAATATGTCGCGCCAGATTTTCAAGCTCCGCTGGGATTTTAGCTGGCGGAGCAGAAGTGCCGTTCTACGCAAGATGAGTTAATTTTACCCCAAATCAAGACAAAAATACCAATCATCAAACCAACCCATTTTGACAAAAATTCTCTGATATCGACAAAACCCATCAACTATGACAAAACTACCGAAGAAGAAAACCCACACAAGAAGATGAAAATCACCGAACAAGACTACAAAGAAGAAACATAATACACAAAATATACACACTACAAAATTACGAAGAAACAAAGACACTAAAACAAACACAGTAAGTTATAATTAACGACTTACCAAAACAACAGCAAACGCGCACAGCATAACCAAATACATTAGCAATATTAAGACAAATGGCTTGAATGCCAAATTCTATATATTATATATATATATATATATATATATATATATATATATATATATATATATATATATATATATATATATATATATATATATATATATATATATATATATATATATGTATAAGCAAAATGATAAACAACAACGGAACTACAAAACATACAAATTTGAAAGCGATAAGCCTGATCACCAGGCTCTAGCATCACTTCGCACCCTACCACACTTCTTTCTCTTTTCACCACTGGTCTACTTTCCGCTGTCTATCCACACACCCTTTCTATCCCCTCACCTGCATACTCTCACATACATATCCGTTTAATAAAAAAAACCCATAAAAATGTGAATTAAATTCTACACTTTATCACATTCAAGAATATAAATACGTTTTTAAGCACAACACGCGGAATAAAAAATAAACACTACTTCCACCATCAAATTAAGGTCGGCACTGCGTAAGCTACAGTGTTCTCTCTCCCTTGCGTGCAGTTTCCTATCTAGGACATGTGAGCATGCGCAAAACAGCCAAACACCGCGTCGCTGGAACTGTGAAGTGCACAGTTCTATACATGGATTTTTGTATTTTTTTATAAACTAGGGGATGGCTACTGACATTAAGCTCAAGGATTATATAATGTACAAGTATAAAGTAAGAAGTAAAGAAAAAATGACTCATTATATTGAATGTTATCGATAATATCGAGTGGTAATAGGGGAGGGGGCTACAGTTTCGCAGTGCCTATACATGAGCCGCCACTGATTTTAGGTACAATTTCATATTCATATTTATCTGAGAATATAGGTGATGGTAAAATATAAAGGAAAATAAAAGAAAGTAAAGCAAAGTAAACAAACATACACGGTCCGAAGCTGAACAAGGTAGGATTGAAGAAATGAGACTGCCAGAACAAAACGGAAAGCTAGGTGAGACCGACAATCTTGGTGGGGTTTCAGCTGTAATTAAACTTCAACTTCCTAGCTGTTGCATGCGCCGCTAACACAGGGGCGTGCTTTAAAATTCCCACATCATGCAGCCACCTCCCTCCACTTTAATCCTACAGCACAGACTGTAGGATCAAAGCTTTCTCACTTAACCACCCAAGAGGTCGGAGGGAGCAGTGGTCATCTGACCTTAGAAAGTAATTAACAGTTACAACTACAAAATGGAAAATATCCAAGAAGAGTAGATGCTATACGAATAGAAACTAAGAGACCCAAGGGCCAGATGTGGCCTGTGAATCAACATCCCGATTACCGGTGATTTAATGTTACATGGGATTATTTTTGAAACACTAGTATACAACTCCTTTCTGCATACAAGCAGTTAATACTCTGCTTGTGTTTTCTCCAGTACACTGCTAATTATATATGCACGAACTACCATACGACTTATATCATATTTCATTCAATGATTCTGATACGTAATTGTTCATAGCAGCAAATCGTTAGCGCCTCTAACTCTTAGCCTACTTGCCCTGGCGACCCAAGCAATTCCCAGGGTCTTGTGCCCCGTGGAAGAGAGGGGAGGATCTCCGGGTCTGTGGAAAAACTCATTACAGGCAATATGCTTACTTACCATCTAGAGGTTGTTAGGCCAGACGGATTTAAGATCAACAACAACAAAAAAACCAGTTCTTAGCCTTGGATATGATTATTTTAACACGAAGTTTGAAGTTTAATGGACATGCAGCTGTTGATGAAAATATTATCGAATTGGGTAATAATAAATGGAGTCACACAACCTTTGATGATATGCCCCGTCTTCTCATTTCTTTTACATTCACATATTTATAATCCTTTCTGGATTATTCCATTTGCTTAACAGATGAAAATTTTTTCTTGCATACAAGGAAATTAAGCCCTGTTATTGTTTCCCATCCTGATCCCTTCCATCATAGAATTGCAATGTCGGCTATATTTCATGCTCTGACATTTGAGCTGAAACACAAATAGTATAAGTTAATGAAACAAACCTACTTTAGGAATATGACAATCAGAACTTTTCGTGTAATTATAACAAAATATTTTCTAATTTTCAGATTCGTCCGAGGAATTATATGGAGGATTCGGGTCTTTTGGAAGATTCAGAAGTAATAATAGGCCGGGAAGATTAAGAGGATCAAGGAACTATATTGGGCCTCGAGGATATGGATTTACAAGAGGTCAAGAGTTTTTGGATCAACGTCACGCCGTTAACCGCGAAGGCGCAGATCACAGAATCGTTGGTATCCCTGTTTACAATGACAGGGGAAACGAAAGATCATTTATGGGATACGTCTTTTATAACCCGGAAAAAGCATCTAACATTGCTAGATTAAAAAGTTTAGGCCTGGGATCCAGTCTAACACAGAGGACCGCTTTGAGTGGTGGGATTAGAGGGAGGTTAAAGTTTAGACCTGAAGGCAAGAGAGAAAGTTTATCGGTTAGTTCTGATCAAGGTATCCAAACTAACGCAAAATTGCAAGAGTTACGTACTGTAACTGACATTAGAGGTAGAGATGTATCCAATTCTGTAACTGGTAGATTAAACACAAGTAGACCTAACGACCTTAGAAGTAAAGGTATAACTGGTAGAGTAGACACAATTAGGTCTAATTTGCTCCAGGGAGGAGTAAGTGTAACTGGATCGAATTTTGTATCTGGCAGGGCGAATGTCCAGGGGGTCGTTCAGCGTGGGGAAATTACAACTTTAACTAATGCTGGTGAAAATAATATTAGCACCCCACCATTAGTATCAGAATCGAACGTAGATGGAGGGAAGACGTCAGTTGCTTCGAGTGGGGTTGAATCATTAGGCCAGTTAAATAGTTCAGATGGAAGGCAAAATTTGAGGAATAAAGGTAGCGTATCTAATTCTCCAATTGGTAGATTAGTCACAACTAAATCTAATTTTGTCCCTCCTGGAGATAGAGGTGCAGCTCAATTAAAATCAGCAACTAGCAGGAAGAAAACACAAGGAGCTGTAGAGAGTGACAAAATAACTCTTTTACCCAATGATACTACAAAGAACAATTCCCCTCCTCCGGCATCATCGCAGTCAAACACTCAAGGCAGTAAGGCAGCTGGTATTTTGAGTGGAGTAGGTATAATTCCTCTTGGAGAAAGTGAAATAGCTGGGTCTAATTCAGCATCTAGTGGAAACAGTGTAAATGGGGCAATTCAACTTGGCAAAATTACCATTTTAACTAATGCTAGTCCACAAAAAACGGTCAATCCACAGGAAGTATCACAATCGAAGGTAGGAGCAAGTAAGGTATTTAGTAGGTTGAGTGAAGGCACGATTGTACTTCCTGCATCAACCACAGTAAATGGAAGCGCTTTTAGTGAAGATGCAGCTCCAGTTCTTCCTGGAGAAAAAGAGACAGTTGGATCGAATCCAACATCCACTGGGAACGATGTACAGGGAGCAATTCAGCATGGGAAAATTACCATTTTGACCAATGCTGGTTCAAAATCAACAGCCAATCCAGCCGAAATATTAGAGGTGAAGCTAGGAGGGGCTGGAGCGTCTAACACTTTGATTGATACAGCATCAATCACAGTAAATGGAAGCGCTTTTAGTGAAGGTGCAGCTCTAGTTCTTCCTGGAGAAAAAGAGACAGTTGGATCGAATCCAACATCCACTGGGAACGGTGTACAGGGAGCAATTCAGCATGGAAAAATTACCATTTTAACCAATGCTGGTTCAAAATCAACAGCCAATCCAACGGAAATATTAGAGGCGAAGCTAGGAGGGGCTGGAGCGTCTAACACTTTGATTGATACAGCATCAATCACAGTAAATGGAAGCGCTTTTAGTGAAGGTGCAGCTCTAGTTCTTCCTGGAGAAAAAGAGACAGTTGGATCGAATCCATCATCTAGTGGGAACAGTGTACATGGAGCAATTCAGCATGGGGAAATTACCATTTTAACCAATGCTAGTTCAAAATCAACAGCTAATCCAGCCGAAATATTAGAGACGAAGCTAGAAGGGGCTGGGGCGTCTAACACTTTAAGTGAAACAGCATCTGTAATCAATCCAGTATCTAACACAGGAAATGGTGGAATAAACACAAACAATTCTAGTTTACTCTCGACTGGGAAATTTGGTGCAGTTAGATCGAATTCGGCAACAGGCGGCAATAGTATACAGGGTGTCCTGCAACGGGGCACAATTAGAATTTTAACCAATGCTAATACAAGAAACAGTGGAATTCCATTAGCAGTATTGCATTCGAACTTGGGGAGAATTGCGGTTCCAACTCTTTCTGGTGGAAGTGGGGCTTTTAGTCGTTTAAATACTTTAGGTGGAAGTCAAATCTTGGGGAATGAAAGCGGTACCCTTGTCTCTGTGTCTAAGAGTGAAGGAGGAAGATTAAGTGGTCAAAGCAGAGTGGTTGCTTCTGCATCGCAATCCAAGAGAGGAAATACAAGTCGAAAATTTGGAAACAGAGGTGCTCCATTTGTCGGTCATTCTAAAAGTAGTATTGCGACATCTGGTAATGTAGGAAGAAGTACTTTGAGAGCTAAATCAAGTAGTAGATTAACTGGTAAAACTAAAACGCTAGATAAACATCTTGGTGGAGGAATATCCATTCGAAAAAATTCAATTATTATTGAACCTCAATCAGGTCGTGGTAATAATAGGAGGACTGAGCCATTTGTAATTCCATTTGAAACGCTGAGAAAACTTAAAATAAATAGAGAGCGTGGGAGCAATTTGATGTTTAGGGGACCAGAAGGTTTTAGAGGGAGAGTTTTATTCGTCGACCTCGATCAACCAGAAAATAGTCGAGATTTGATTAAGAGTTTGGTTCCTTAAATGTCCGTCATTAGTCAACTGACATATTAAAATGAATCCCAAATTGGGAAGAATTTTATATCTAATATTTTATCCTATCGAACAGGCGGCTAATTTTAGGATGTATTCGTCTTTTATTTTTGTGCTATAACGATTCCACCTTTAAAAGAGTAAATATTATTTGGAAAGAATTTGGGATCACTGAGGTATAGTCGATTCCCCTGTATCATTTCGAATTCATCCTTTTCGAGATTGTTTTAAATTTACTACATAAATTAATAGAGTTATGGCATCCAAAACATAAAGAAATTGAATTTTAATATAGATAAATTGGTTAAGTTTTGTTTGCATTAAAAATAACGCTTAGTGTTTGATATTAAGGAGTCAAAAACTTTCTTTTGATGAAAATTTAAATGTTAAAAGTAAAAGCAGATTGTGTTTTCGCATCCTCTTGATCCGTTGAATTAATATAATAAATTAAATTTAGAATAATTTCAAGCTAGATATTTTTTTACTTGATTAAAAGTAAGAAATTAGATTCCATTCACCTCTGTATTCTGAAGCAAATCTGAGAAAACGACGATTTTAAAAGCACGGTTTCAGATCTTTGGCCCTGTAACTTCATAAGAGCTTAGTTATTACCTCATTATTGAGCTATTAGTCACATTTAGTGTAGTGTTTTGTTGATTGTTATGTTATTAGTTAACTTTACATGTATATTATCGATTTTATTTTGCTAAAATTATATATATGTAACTTGTTTTTAAAATCCTTCTTAGGCTGTTAAATCGTATATAAAAAAACTGTACAATACTCATTCATAAACAAGTAATACTGCCAGACACTTTCACAGCAATCGTATTCAGCATAACTGCTAACACACCACGCCTACCTCGAAACCAGAAAACGAAATGACCTACCACTGGCTGCTTATTCATAGAGTGGGCCTGCCGTGCAGACCCACTCTATGTAATCAGAATGGGGAAGGGCGAAACGATGGTCCAGTGGCCCAATCCTTGACGGCCTGTTTGACGCCCTCGTTTCCCGCACTCCCTACATTTGCAGAAACACAGCAGAAGACAATCTCTCCATCCCCCTCCCCCCCCCCCCGGCTGCCGTGGCGTCACGGATACCGGAAACGGATGGGTGCGGAGAATCTAATCCATCGAGATAAAATACTAAACAGAACAAAATCAAACATCATTTACTTACTAATAGCCTAAATTCTTACAGTTCAAGTTTGGTCCATTCATTTAAAAGCGAATTCCATTCTTCTTGTTTTAATGTGCGCGAAAAGATTATTATTTTCTTTTTGATCTCTGGATGACTACTGAGGAATTTTTTCTCCATTGAAAGCCCTGCAAGTGCATTTAGTCTTTCAGAATTTATTTTGCTCCTTATAAAAGTTTTTATTCTTTTCAGTGTTGAAAAGCAGCGTTCTGCCTCTGATGTAGTCATGGGAATTGTCAAAAGGATTTTATCAGTCTCGTAATTTCCCTAAAAACATCATCTAGATTATTTTTCAAGATAAATTTCAGAAGCTCAATTAATTAATTAATTAATAATACACTTCATCACATTCAATCATGTAAACACATTTTTAAGCACAACGCACGGGGAGTAAAGAAGAAACACTACTTTCCACCAGCACACCTGGATCGGCATTGCGTGAACCACAGTGCTCTCGTTCCCTAGCGTGAAGCTTCCTATTTCGGGCGTGTGAGCATGCGCACAACAGCCAAACACCGCGTTGCTGGAACTGTGAACTTCATAGTTCTATATAAGGATTTTTGGATTTTTTTCATAAACTAGGGGATGGCTACTGACATTAGGCTTAATGAATATATAATGTACAAGTATAAAAAAAGGATTAAAGAAAAAAAAGGACTCATTATATTGAATATTATTGATAATAGCGAGTGGAAACAAGGGGTGTTGCTGTTCTGCAGTCCCTATACACGAGCCGCCACTGCTCGAGTGTCTATGAATTAACCTAATCTAATGTTATCCAATTTATCCATCAATTTGCACAGGTGAGACGACCCTAAAAGGAAACACCAGTACTTCATCGGAAAGGTTCCGGAACATATTTGAGATTGGGTAATTTGTGATGCGTAGGCGGTAAGAAAAATTGATATCAGTGGTGTAGTTGACTATGCCCATGATGATGCGTGTAGAGTTATTGCGCGGTAGTGAATATCACTATATCCGCCCAATTGGCGACCAACTCATGACACCACTAAATGTTTTGTGTCCGTAATTCCGAGCATGTTCCTATTCGGTTTCTTACCTTTCCACAAAGTTTTGTCTACTATATCCCACATATGTTCTTTAGGGTTCATGTCTGTGAATTGACTCGACCAAGGAAGTCGTTTGGTGGCGCTTTGCCCAACTCCCATTCTTTTCTCCTTTTTTTCAGGAATAGACTCTATTTTTCAAGATGACCATTTGAAAACAGTGGGAGATTTACTCACCACACCATAGCAGAAAAGTCACCATGTTTCGCTTTTGCATGTAACCTGTTTATGTCTAACTTCCAAAGAGGTAATCTCCATACCCAACCAGATCCACTGTCTGAAATTGTACAAACCTTCGATCGTCCTAAAAAATATGCTCTCTCAAAATTTCAAAGGCTTGTCACTCAATTCTTCGATCCACTCATACCTCTTCTTAATATTGGGCATAGTTAAAATAGGCTTCCTCTTCGTTGCATGCACATAATATCCAAGTGATTGCAGGTAAGTTACTGTTGTTCTTGGTCTGATTTACAATCCTTTTGCCACTTCATAATCTTCTAACCAAAGGTTATTTTTAATGGATCTTTGAACATTACAAAGCCATCTTTCAGAAGGCACAGGTTGACCAGGTCGTGAGTTCGGTAATATTTTACCATTTTCTTTAAATTGAACTATAATTGTGTTAACTAAAGGAAGACGTGTTCCAAGATTACTAGCAATTTGTCTTTGAGACAGTCCACCCTCAGATTAACCGACAATCAGTCTCCAGCTATTCTTACGCATCTCATTCAGTCTTCGGATCGACGGAGAAACGGGCCTTTGCGATATCTTTACTATGGACTTTTCAAGTCGTTCGTCGTGATCTCCAAACTTACGACATTTTGAAAGAGAGAAAGCAAGGGGGATATAATTGCCATTAATAGATTAGACTTTCTGCACACCTCAAATCAGCAGTATTCCAAGTCAGAGAACCTCACGTCCCCCAAGAATAGAGCAAAATGGAGCAAAAACGCGACAACACACCTAAACATCTTCACTCGATACATCGATTTCCCTTTGCCTCATTCGCGACTTAGCTTTTGTACCGCCATACCAATCTACCGAATCCTATTGTAATAATTACCTTTTATGGATAACTAAAAATATCAGTTTCTCATTTTTATCCAATTCAAATTTACAATATTTTAGTTACTCATCACAAAAATATCAATTTCAATTACAATATTTTATGCATATTATTTCAGCTCATCATAAGAAATAATTGAATTATTATAATTATATGTTTTCCAGACCATAGGTCGACTGAACGTCGTGCAGCTAAATGTACGAGGTTGGCACAGATTCGCAATACTGTTGCCAACTGGGTACTAAACACACAAAGACCCGACATTATACTTCTGAACTCCACCAGTTTACACCTTCCCACCACAGACTTAGCATTGCAAGGCAACCACACCAACCTAACCCCACAAGTACCGTACCTAGGATAAGCAATCCTAGTTATCCCAGTCAACTAGACGTCCACTGGTTCTACCTAATGGATATAATAAACACCGCTCGTGACCGATACACACCAGGAAAAACATACATTCCTATGAAATACTTCACGTACTCTATAAACACACAAACACTCATTACACTCTACAACAACCACTATAACCTAGGCCCAAACAACAAAATATTACGTTCCTACGTGCCCGCATCCTACAATGCGTGCAGCTAGATCGGAATTGTCAGTGGTGCGAGGTGGTCCGCACTGCGGATGACGCTCGTTGCACTGACCCTTCGTTTTTCTGGGAGCGGCACGTATGAAGGATAATAGGTACCGACACTCCGAAAACTATTTCCGTCCTAGCTAATAAACAAACACTCACTAACAGTAACGACTTTCTCGACGCATTTAGGTCCAACTTTGAGACGGCGCACACAAACAGCCCGCCAAAAACACACGCACGAGAGCACTTCCAGGGTATTCAGGAATAGTGCCGGTTCCACGCCGATGAGCTGGTGCCCGCCCCTTAATACAAATGGAAGGGCTCGACAACACGACCATATTAACTACTCCAACCACCCCCGACGAAACCAATCACTATATCAAATCAACACCATCACGCTACCGGCCTTTCCGGCCCTTCTGACCTTCCAGCCACCTGAATCTACCATCTCCCCAAATTATTTACCACACACTAACACACCTATACAATGCCTCACTAACCACAGGTCATTTCCCAGAACCATTTAAAACACTTAACAACATTCTACTACACAAAAGAACAAAGACCCTCGACACCTCAGCAATTACAGGCCTATTGTTATGTAATAACATCTAGGCAAGATATTTGAATGCATAGACAACACCCGACTGCAGAACTTCCTAGGGAAAAGGGACTGGTTCTCCCCCTGCCAATATGCTTCAGGAGAGACCGTCCACCCAGGTAGTTGTGACCATCATTCACGACATCATCCCAAAAGCACAACAAGCACGATAAAAGGTATTCTCCATCAGTAAGGGCATAGAGAAGGCCTTAAAAAAGTGTGGCACGAGGGACTCCGTTGGAAACTAGCCGACAACACGGAGCTCTCTCTCTCTCTCTGCCCTAGAAGGCTTCTCTTCATTACCTCACGGACCAGAGATGCCACATAAAATTCATTAACACAGCGTCACGCCCATTCACACTTCGTTCAGGTGCACCCCATGGTATCATACTGGTACCAACACTTATATATTATGTATACTAACGATACCCCATGCCCACTGGAAGATTTCAGGCACACATACACACTGTCCTACGCCGACGACGAGACTATTCTCGTCTGCGATCGTATACCAGACAGGATCGCACATCATGCACAAATTATACTAAACGTGAGGACAGAATATGAGGACAATTGGCTAATTGTTACGAACCCTCAGAAGATACAGGTGACACTATATGGCGTACGCGATCACTACATGCAAAACCTACAAATATATACACACAGACAGGTCCTCAACCACCCGAGCCCTACAAGATTAACATATTCACCAAACACCAAAAGCTTAGGAGCAACACTTGACATGTTCCTAAGATTTCACCCAAACCAAATTGTTATTCAAACAAGGGCTAAAAACACAAACAATTAAGCTGCGTACGTTTTAAACTGCCAGCCGAAAACTACAACTACACCTATATGAAACCCTTGTCAGACTACTCCTTACATACTCTCCCATCACACTCACAGCTGCGTGTTACACTAAAGAGAGGGAAGCATAGCGCATCCAGAACTCTGCTCTGAAGCGTGCCTGTCGCTCCCCCATGTACACTAGCATGGCCACACTACATGAAAACAACAAACTAAAACCACACAAAACTTACGCCTACACGCGTTTAATACGACAAATGGCAAATCTCGCAAGAGACTCCACATACATACACATTCACACCATACAAAACGCTGAGGAGACACGAAGATACTCCGCAGCACGAGACTATCATGAGCCAACACCTATACACATATAAATGTATCAACAGCACAAATAGCGCGTTTCATGAATGCTGGTCTTCCTTCCGCTCACCCTTCCTCCTGCCGCTCCAGTCATGCCCTACAAACATACACACACATAAAACAACACGCCGCATCGGTGTATAGCTATCGACCTATCAACTCTCCCTGTCCCCTCTTAAGTTTTTCCCGAACCATTTCCTCTACGACTAAATGATATCCTGTTTCGTCCACACTGATCCCTCTATGTTCTTTCTATACACACATTGATTGATTGAAATCATTTAACCCATCAGAGATTAGTTTGACCTCTAGGCAACCTAGCAAACCTATGCAAACCTCTTACTTCGTTCAATTTCAACCTACGAGTTTTCCCTCTTTATCAAAACTTATACTTACCGGGCCTACAGCTTATACAAGGGTCAAGTAACCAAAGAAAATGATGAATAGAATGAGATAAGAAAAATACATAACGTTGTTCGGATCCCACGTTAAGCTGTAACGCCAATGACTTCCTGGTCACCTTTATTTTCTCAGACTATATTTCTCGCTGTTCTATCCTATATTTTTCTTCTTCCTCTCCTTCTCACTCCCACCTCTGAGTTCTCCTCACTCTGAGTCCCAGACTCGGATGAAGGGGGATTGGAGGACTACCAGGGAGTAGCGGGCCCTCGACTCTCCTTGCTCAGCAACTCAACGGAGTGCCAGGGCCGGGGAGGGGGATCAGCCGTTCTTTTCCTCCCACTTTCCATTTCATTTCAAATCAGATGAAATCAATAAGTTTCATTATTCTCGTTTTTACTGACTTCTGCTATGGTTATCCTAATCGACTTGCATGCGGCTGTTGTTCCTGAATAATAGTCGGGGGTTAATAAAAGGTAACTTTATTCTCTTTAGCCCAACGGACTAAATATAGCTACTCTCCCACTGTGCTAAGCATGCACCGGAGATGATGTTTGTAGTGACATTTTCACGTAACCATCTACATCGCATTAGTGAACCTTTACATTTGTCACCCCGGTGCATAGGGGATTTTACACTATTTTCTTCGTCAGATTTCGTGCTTATTTCTCCCTTAAGATGAACACATTTAACACATGGTTACTACTGTGCTAAAATATTTTAAATTTCGTGTGCTTCGCTATAGTTCTAATCGTAATAAGTGATTAAGGTTAAACTGAAACAAAAACCTGAGTAATTATTACCAAACTTGTTTTTTAGTGAATATTTTTCTAGCGTCTATTTTTCTGGACGCTATGCACTAATGGGTTAATAAGATCCGAATAAATTTCAGTATAATTCTAATGATAATTCGAAACTAAGAGAAATTATCCTCGCGAGAGTGATTCACTTAAATATTCCATCGAAATCCTTTTATAAGTTTATAATTCTAAACGACCGAATTAATTCATTTTAATGTGTTAAATTAAATAACATGAAATTAATAAATTTTTTTTCACCAGCCTCCCTTTTAATAGTCCTTAAAATTGTGGCATCGCCTCCAGAGAGACATACGGAATGGATAAATGAGAATTCCTTTGATCCTGCCCCATTCCAATCGGAAAATGGGTAAGGTATAGAAGAGGCCATGTATAGGCAGACTATTCCCATCACGGCTTAATACCAGTACCTTCATCTAGGTGGCTTCTTTCTTTCTTCTTTCCCGAATGGGAGCGGACACAGTTGCCGCATCTTGACGTCATTTCTCGCAGAGATGACGTCATAAATTTTGCTCCCAGTGTGACGTCACGTTTTACAGGTCTTAGTTCTCGAAGAACCATTCTTTTAATTATATCTGAATGGATGCCTCGCATCGTATATGTATCTTTTGCCACGTCTCTTATTCTATAAAATGTCGCTTTTAATTAAGTGATGGTTGGTTTCTTTGTTTCTACATATTCCTAATATTCTTAGACTTTTAGAGGATTGTAGAGAAAAGAAGAAAGCGATAATTATTGTTTATTGTAAAATAGAAACAACTTGGTATACACGAGTCTACTTAGACCATAGTAAAAGCAAAGAAAATAAGACTAAAACAATAGAAAATTAATTTGCACACGAAAAATTGCACCTTAAAAGAGTTCACAATATACTTTTTTAACAAGTTGTAGATGTTGTCATTCTTATAGTTCATCTGGGACCCAAACACTAGTTTTATAGCTTACAAAATGCCGCTGAATTACTACTTTAAAACGAACTAGGCGTTGGTAGCTTGAAGAAAGCATACCCATTGCTAGTTATCTTTAAACCTTGCATCAAATTTGGAACCAATTAAACACAACAATAGTTCCTTGACAAACTAATAAATCGTGTGGCTCCTCGAAATAAAGTTCTCATTATTCAATTAAGCAAGTCAGAGTAACCCATAGATTTATAGAAACCATATTTTAACATACTATACAAATGGTCTCACCATACTGAAAATTTTAAAACAAAAATAAATATCATGAGTATTTTATTTATTTTGGCCAATTAAATGTATTCGACAACCGTCCTGTTGACAAACTAATTAGAGACCATTTTTGAATACAATGATTATCATTTTCAATTTTATTACCAAGAATGAATGGCTGCCTCAAAGCCAGAGCTGAAACCAAATGAATTATTCTGTTTGCGAGTCGCTAAAAGCTAAATTTATCGTGACAAAGTTACTAAACCTTGAATTAAAGGAGAAAATATTACAATTATGAGAGGAAATTGTTAATAATGAGGGGTTATGGAAGCATATCTATCTGGATAAAGAGACTAATTAATTTATCAACAGGACGGTGGGCCATTCGATCATTTAATTGGCCAAAATAAAAGAAAATATCAATATTTATTTTTGTGACACGTATTTTTTTGTAAATTGCAAGAAAATTATAAAGGATATGGTTTTGAAATTTTAAGTATAGTGAGACTGTATAGTGTGTTAAAATATAGTTAAGATGTGGTAAATTGAATAATGAGAACGTTACCTTTTTTACACGAATAATATTTTTGTAAATTGTGAGAAAACTATAAATCATATAGTGTTCAGATTTTAACCACAATGAAACAGGCTTATGTAGTAGAATGTGTCAAAATATCGTATGCATAGGCTTAAAGATTATTCAGAAATCATTAGCTACCAAATGATAACGAGGGGCCCAACTTATATAACCAACAAAGGCGCAGTTACCCAAATGAGAAAGAATGGGGATCAGAGAGGGGGTGTGATTAGCGTTTGTGCTACTCGGGGTGCTGGTAGAATTTGACGCCTCTCTAAACAGCACAGTCTCTCACTTTTGCATCTCAAAATACACTTAACATTTATTTTTAAGATTATGATGAAAATTATTTCACTTTTTACAAGGTCTCGTACAGTTTCTTTTCTTTTCATCTATAATAATCGAATCATATATGTTGGGAAAAGAAAACGAAAGAATACACACTGGACGATACTTGACTAACTCGCACTTGACTTGAATTTATTAAAAGAATGCTACCAACTCCCTCTGAAAGCGTGCTGCCCGGGGCAGACCGATACCCCAATGGGGCCAAAGGGTTATAAAAAAAATAAGAACTGAAATGAAAAATAACCAGAATAATGCATTCATCGATTCGAGAATGAAGGCTCCATTGCAGTGATGGTAATGAATTCCACACAAAGCCCGAACGTCAAGCTTTTCTACTTTGCTACCCTTTTATTATTATATTGTTGCTGTTTTTACCTTCGAAGCTTTTCATCATTATTACCATCACCATTATTTTTTTCATCCCAAATTATCCCTTCATAGTGGTAGAGTGCTGTGTTGTAGTGTAGTTGTAGAAACTTCATAACTTATAAAGTAACTTGATTTCCTTAATGGGAGAAGATTTAAACTCTTTCCCCTTCTCCGTCTTCTGTTAAAAAAAGTGATAATAATAATTAGGTCCGACTGGTCACCAGGGCTTGTGTGGCGTAAAAGGGTTGTTTTCCTACAAATATGACTAAAAAATTTTGGGGGGTAAATTTGTTTGTTTAGTGCAATGGCAAATAAATGGAAAAGTATAGATCACAGAGACGTCATTAAGGGGCATTCTAGAGCTTCAAGAATAGTTTGATAGCAGGAACTACTAAGAATTTAGGTTGGCCCTTGAATTATCCTTGATAATGAAAAGCAAAGAAGAAAATAACATAAAAATCAAGTAGATGAAGTCAAGGTGAGATAATAACATTGAACGGAACAGTAAATAGAGGGAAAGACGAGCTCGAGCTATTTATTAAACAAGCTGAAAAACCTTAAGATGAAAAGTAAGAGGAAGATTTACTAAACAGTTATTCAAAACTGCTTCAAAACAAAGCCGTTTATTTTATTACAAATACCCCAAAAAATCGAACTAAAAAGACAAAGAGACCTCCACAGAGAGGTAAAAATAAAGTAACTTAACACAATAATAGCAATGAAGGCAAAGAAAGTCATTGAAAAGACACTAAAACTAAATTGGCGCACCCATTCAGCTAGTTCAAAGGGAAGGGTGGAGGTCTCACCGCCTTTTCCCACGCACACCGACACTAATGGAACTCGAAGAAGAAGAAGAAGAGGAAATTTTCACTTGGAGAACGACAAGATGCTACAATCTTGCATAGACCCGATCACGACAAGCTACTAATATTAAAACCTATCATCGATCCCAACTACACTATTTGTATACCGAAGCAGGATACCAAAATCGACCAACAACGCAACATATTAGTGAATCTATTAAATTAAAGGGTATAAATCACTAATCAGAGTAAACTAAAGTAGGGAAAAAGGAACGAAAAGGGAAAACGATAGAGATTTAAACCAGTGGTAATGAATAAACTACTAAAAACATTTTGAACGCCTACAAAATATAAAGACTAACAAATATTCAGATAAATACATCACTTATAGACTATTGCGGGACTATCACGCGCAAGGTCATTTTACTAATTCATGCTAAACTATTGCTCCTTACAATGGACAGAGATAAATCTGATTTCCAGGCAAATTGGCAACCTTCTGCAAATCTCTACCTTTCTTTAAAATTCACTAATATCACTTTTGTATATTTTACTCAGACAAGGGAGTTACAATGGACATATGGGACATGGTAATTAAGTAGCACTGGATAGAGGGTATACATACTACACACCGTGGTTCGGACCCCATGTTAAGCCGTAAATCCCATGACTGCCTAGGTGCAATCTTTTGTCTCAACTTTACTTCTTGCTGTTCTTTCCTGAACCTTTCTTCTTCCTCTCTCTCTCCTTCTCTCATTCCATCCTCTTGTACTCCTTCTGCTTTGAATATGCTGAGGCTCTTGGTACATGGGGTGCTGATGACTACAAGAGAGTACCGGGACTCGCCCCCCTCCCCCGCCATGTCCACTGCTTTGAAATCCAAGGGGGTAGAGAAAAAGGGATCGGCCGATCTGTTCTTTGTTACTCACTTTCTTTATCATTTTATTTCTTGCAAGCAATTCATTAAAAATAAGAACATTTTATTCACGTTTTGTGGTATGGATCTTTAACGTTTGACTTGGAGCTGATGACAATTAATCATTGATAACTATTATACTTAAAGAAATAGTAGTAAAAAAAATGCAACGAATACGTCGGAAAATCAAATGGAACTGGCGAGGTATTTTGCGAAATTATTATGTACTTCTCATTTGAATGAAAGGTTTGGAAAGTGAGTTTTAAAAATCCCAAATGATATTAAATCAGGAAGCTTGACTGAATTTAAAATGCAAAGGTCTTTAATAAATCTAAAACGAACTTCTTATGGTAGATTGACACAAGCCCTTTTTCATATGTTATAATCTGAAAATATAGAATAAAAAACAACAAATTCCGCAATGATTAACACATTTTTTCGGACGAATCTAAAAAGATCAAAACACGAATGAACTAAAGACTTACAATTAAAACTCCTCTTCGAATGACAATTCCCGGATCTTTTTCTCCAGTCTCTGTGTCTTTTCTTGGAATAATGTGCGCCATTTTGTTTGTTTTTTTATCCACATTTGATTTGTTTCCTTTTCCTTCAAACTTATTGTTTATTGGGTCATTTTTTCTTGTTTTAAATGGCAATATAAAGGCTTGAGTATCCTCATTTTGTCTGAATTGATCAAGAGTTTGAAGAGATGATAATCCAGAGATGGGACGCATAGTTGGTTTTGTAATTGGCTGCCGATAAACTGGTTTCAAAGGCTTGGTGTCTGTGGAAGTGATAACTTCATTATCTATATAAAAGTTGATGGTCAGTTCCCTAAACTCCAATTGATAGGAGGATCATTGTGAGACAAATGTACAGAAGAAAAAAAAATGCGCTGCTGCGTTCAATTTTTCTTACAATGTATTTGTGTGGATTCGGACGGAGAAATAAGGATTTTTCCCGTTCGCCATAGTACTATTTTGGCAAAGAAAACACTCGACAAAATAAGATCACCTGACAAAGAATTAGTCGTCTAGTGCGAAAAAAACATAATTTAACATCTGAAACGTGTAGGAACCTTAGGCAGCCGAGAGGCGTAGCTTAGTTTACGTCGAAACGTTAGTTAGGCTTTATTTGTGTTGGTGACGGCGTGAAGAGCTGTAGAGAGCAAATCAGCTCTTCTTAAAATGGGCCGGAAAAGCGACGTCATGGAATGTCAAAAAGGTGTGATTGCATTTGGCCGCACCAAAGGTCATCATGTGAAGGATGTGGCGGAATTTGGCAGCGTTTCAACGAGTACGGTCATCCGGATTTACAAGCAATGGCAGAACTCCCAAAATGCGAAAAACTCTCGCCAGAATTGCGGACGGAAGAAGGTGTTTACAGATAGGGACCGTCGTAGAATCTCCAAGCTTCTAATTGCAAATCGATTTGCTTACAGAAAGGAATTGCTACAAAACGTCAATTCTGGTCCTTTACCACCCATTTCAGAAAGAACATTACATAAGGAATTTCATGGTATGAACATATAGAGCAAAGTGGTGGGCAAGAGGCCCTTACTCTGGTTACAAGTGACTATTTCTTTGTCCGGTGAGTTTAGATTCTACCTATATATTTTTTTATATTATCATTCATTAGGATTTTATATAGAGTTGACTCATATTTAAATACAAATATAAGATTCGAATATTGCAACAGACGAGGAAAAAAGGAAATACATCAGAAAAAAAGGTAAATCCAAAGATTATTATAATAAATAAAAATATGAGATATGTATCTTCCTTTGGATTTTTTTTTGCACAATCTTCCTTTGGATTTTTTTTTGCACAATTTAGACACTTCACACGGAAGTTGAGAGGGTAAAATAGAGTTATGTCCAATTTTAAAGATTTTAGAATATTCATTGTCCAAAAATTCCCGGTGAAACATAAAAGTTAAAACAACGTTTAACTAAAAAATTATGGCCGGAATAAAAAATGAATATATATATATATATATATATATATATATATATATATATATATATATATATATATATATATATTATATATATATATATATATATATATATATATATATATATATATATATATATATATATATATATATAAACTAGAATCAGTAGACCATTTGGCAGTAAATTTTACTTTCTCACTGATAAATGACTTCACCTTGGTCTTCCTCTGCTTGTAAATCCTTTAATTGACTTCATCTCTTATGTACAAAGAACCAACAGTAAGGTTTCATTTAATGGCAAATTTTATCTACAAAATTTTGGTTTACCCATTCCAATCTTTTTATCTCCTGTTCTCTCTAAATTCATCTATGGAGTTTTTTGTAACTAGATTCTTCTATATCATCCTTAATTTTATTATCGTTTGTTTTAGATACATAGAGGATATACTTATCCTTTATTTGGGGTATAATTCTACAGATCTTTATAGTTTCCTCAATAACTTTAATTCACTGGTTACCTCTTTAAATTTACTCTCGAACTAAAGCATAATAAGACCTGCATTTTCTGGATTATTTTAATAAATAGAACCGCGTCTAGCATTAAAGTTCCTACATACCACTAAACTACTATTTCTCTCTCATATATTTATTTTTATTCCTGCCATAGACGTAAAGTTAAACGTTCAGTTTTTACTTCTATGATTCTTTATTGAATATCTATTTCGTTAGTCCGAAATTTTTGGACAATGAATTTTCTAAAATATTTATTGTGTCGTACCGAAATTCTAAATAAAAAAATCTTCAAATGGAAAAGACATACCTCATATTTTTTATTATTGAAATTCTTTGATTTTACCTCTTTCCTTGTGCAATTTTCCTCTCTTCCTCGTCTCTTGAAATATTCGAAGCTTATATTTGTGTTTAAATATGAGTCAACTCTATATAAAATCCTAGTGAATAATAATATAAAACAATAAGTAGAATCTATTTTGTCGAATGTTCTCTTTGCCAAAATATTACAATGGCGAACGGGAAAAATCCTATTTCTCCGTCCGAATCCACACAAATACATTGTAAGAAAAATTGAACGCAGCAGCGCATTTTTTGGGGGTACATTTGTCTCACAATGATCCTCCTATCAATTGGAATTCCGCCGAATTTATTTACCAATCACAAAACTGTTTCAGCCGAATTTTGTTAAATGCTCTTTTATTCGTCCATTTCCTAATATTAATATTTCTTCCTGTCTCTTTAAACTGGACCTTATTATCAAAATGCATATTATTAATGAAATAGTTCTTCATTGTAACCCATAGCTGTTTTTAAATTTATTTTATTTTATTTTTCTTATACATAGGTTATATCTATTGTGTGTAAGGTATTTGTGTATTCATTTTTTGTTTATATTTATATTGCTTTCTTTTCTGTTTTCTTTCTTTCTCTTTTTTCTCTCTCTCTCACTCTCTGACTTATTTTTTCGTGTAACGGATTCTGCGGAAACATTACATTTATACTTTGACCCTTTCCTCTATTTACTTATTAATATTCCTTCCCTTTTGAATATATTTTTCTCTTTAATGTTTTATTTTCTCCCCTCCTATTTTGCTTTTGAGCACTTAATCCTTCGCTATTCCATAGGCCATTCATCGTTTGTAGGCCGAGCTCTTGTTTATTATGCAGATATCCAAAGCCTTCTTGTAAAATTGCAAACATTGTTCCTTCAGAATGATTGACTAAAGTTTGAAAGTACTTTGAGGTCGCTTTTTATCTTTCTTGCAGTAATATTTTTATCTATCTATCTATTTTTCATATTCCCAATGCTTTTGGAGCACATATACATGATGCATCAAAATAGCTGTGCACAAGTTAAAATAAGTTTAGCCATATTTGGTCAAGCGGAATACACTAAAAAGCGGAACTAATGAAGTTTCTTACAACGAGCAGCATACACACTGTATGAAAAAGTACGTTCATGTGCTGATAAGACATCGTCATGTGCACAACTAAGCGAGTAGCAAACTTAATAAATCTTAGCTGTTTTCTTTCATGGCAATTATCTCGTTAATTACCTGCACCAGAAACAGCGACGAGAAGCGTTATCAAGATGGCGCCAAACAACTGAAAGGAGAAATAAATTAATGGGGTCATGAACTGAACGTTTCCGTATACTGTAAGATCTATTTTCTTTGCCCTCTCTTCCAGTCTTGTGATTCCATTCAGTGAAATTAGTAAAGGAGAAACCAAACATACGAAATAAATAAAATAAAAGAACATTAATAAATAATATCAACAACAGCCATTCCAAGGAAATGCAGCCATTAATAATGAGTTCAGCTCGTGGCATCTTGTCACTTCCTAAATATGTGTACAGTGAAGAACAAAGATTCCCTAGCGGGAGAATGTGCGTACTAGAAGCACATACCCAATATACACAGAGAAAAAGAGAAATAAAATAAAGACAAGAGGAGAACCCAAAACTCGAAAAAAATGCCACATTAAATGAATTAGCTCGAAGAAAATTGGTAAGAGCTAAGAATGAATGAGTGAAAAAAACAACAGAAAATAGAGGGAATGAAGCTTGATAGACTGAAGCAAGAAAAACACCTAAGAAAGGCTTGAATTCTACAGTAGAAAATAGACAATCTAATAAATGCAAAATTAAAATAAAGGCAAGTATAACAATTTGAAAACACAGAAAAAGGCGAAAATAAGTAATAACCTAAAAGAGAAAAATTTAATCGAGTCCCCTATTACCAGGACTACCTCTACCTAAATTTTCTCCCTTGACTTCCCTCTACTCTCTTTGTCCCTCTATTTTTTCAGACTTAACAACCTTATCAACAAAGAAACACAATATTCGAATTTAAATCTCATCTGGACGAAAAGATAATCGAAACTAGTTTATTTAAAATTTTATTTCGAAATGGTCGCTGCAAAGGAAGACGAAATACTAGATCATCAAAAATATCTTTCGTTGTAACTTAAGATGAACGATAACTTTGCATAGTTCCAATGCATTCAGGAAGACAGGCTTTGTCCTTTTGCTTTTTGGAGATTCATTTCTTATATGATTACTCACAGGAAATTAATTGGACCTAAATTGTACACTAATTAGTATTGGCAGGTTAAATTAATATTGCTTGGTAAAGATTTTTAAAATTCCAGGTCATAGAAAAAGTTGCCATTTATGTCAATACTGGAATGAGTTAAGGTGTAATAGCTCGGGCTGCCTCCTAAACGGGATGTAAATTAAGCTCCGTTTCGAGCTACCCTACAACCTATTTATTTGTTAGTTTCGATTGTATCTTTCTAATTTATTATTTCATTCGTCTACCAATTTTTAAACCCGATTTAATTTTTCATGTAAATGTATATAACAAAGCAAATTAAAAGCTAAAATTCTTTAGCAATCACTTACCATTTTTGAAGCAACCATATACAGTCGATGGTAGAATGCCTTGTTAGAGCTTGCAGAAAGACTTGTGATTGGATTAAATCTGGAGGTGTTCTTATATAGAAGGAAAATTTCTCTTAAGAAAGTCTACCCATTCCAGATATATAAAATTACTTGATAAATCGGTTTATTTTCTGTTTCCGGTATTTCAGGGAAAATAATTCTTTTCCGCAATTTTCATCGACAATTATCATATTAAACTAGTTTTCTCTTTGAGAGTAAGAGGATGAGGAACATTTCTTCAGGTAAAATTTCCCAAGGAATGATTTATTGATTTTCTTCACTCTTAATTGAACCGTTTGGAATTTTTTAGCGTTCTTGCCCGGCAATCGCTGGGTCGGCAGTTCGAATCTCCGTCCGGATTCTTTCTATACTTGGACTTTAGTAAGGCTTTTGATCGAGTGCCACACTTACGGCTTCTGAGCAAAGTTAAAGCACACGGGATCGATGGCAGTATATTTAGGTGGATTCAGTCATGGCTTGGTGACAGACAGCAAAGAGTTAGTATAGATGGAGTTAAATCTGAGTGGGGGTGTGTTAGCAGTGGAGTTCCGCAAGGATCTGTTTCGGGTCCCTTGCTATTCTTAATTTATATTAATGATCTTGACATAGGTATAAGTAGTGACCTGAGTAAATTTGCTGAGGATACTAAGCTAGGTAGGGCCATTAGGGCTGATTCTGATGCTGTTGTAATGCAGGAGGAATTGGGCTGAGAAATGGCAAATGAAGTTTAACATAGACAAATGTAGTGTACTTAGTATAGGTAGAAATAATCCATTGAATAGTTATAAATTAAATGGGAGAATTTTAGGGAGGACTGATTGTGAGAGGGACTTGGGTATTTTGGTAATTCAGACCTTCGTCCTAGAAATCAATGCCTAAATGCTAAGAATAAAGCTAATAGGATATTGGGATTCATTAGGAGGAGTGTAAGCAATAAGAGTGCTGAAGTCATTCTAAAACTGTATCTAGCGCTAGTTAGGCCTCATCTAGACTATACAGTACAATTTTGGTCACCATATTATAGGAAGGATATTGATTTGCTTGAGTCTGTGCAGAGAAGGATGACAAAGATGATTGGTGGGCTAAGGAACTTACCTTATGCTGAAAGGCTCAGAAAACTAAATCTACATACATTGGAAAGGAGAAGAGTCAGAGGGGAATTGATTGAAGTCTTCAAATGGGTAAAAGGATATAATAAAGGGGATCTGGGTAAGGTTCTTATACTTAGTGAACATGACAGGACACGTAGCAATGGGTTTAAGCTTGGTAACTATAGGTTTAGGAAGGAGATTGGGAGGAATTGGTTTACAAATCGTGTGGTAGATGAATGGAATAGGCTCACTAGACATGTGATAGAAGCCTCCTCTCTGGGTAGTTTTAAGAATAGATTAGATAAATATATGGATGGAGCTGCTAGATGGGACTGACTTTTTTTATGTACATATGTATATATTTTTCTAAGGAGTGGGGAGATTATATTTTGCGGTTGCATGAATGGACATAATCCTCTGGATGCATTTTATGTATATTGTAGATTAGATCTGACGAACTCCTGTAAAGGGTGACAATGTTGATGACTTTTCTCTGGTAAGAAATCTTTTGTGTGTTGAATGGAACAGGAGCTGCCAAGTGTAGACCATGAATGGTCTTTTGCAGTCTCCTTCTTTTCTTATGTTCTTCTTATGTTCTTAATCTGACACTATTTACTAAGGGAGGTTATCACCGTGACCGGGCATTACAGTGGGTAGTTGGGGCCTGCCCTGGCGGACGTCCGCTTGAGAAGCTACATAGCTTGATAGGAGGACTAAAACCAGCAAACTTTAACTTTAAATTGAACATAGTTTTCATTGTTTTAAATTCTTACATTCATGACGTCCTTGCAACTTAAGCAAAGTCCTCTTTTAAAAAAAAAACTCCCGCGAATCAAAACACATCGACCTTATATTATGAATAATGTTTATGCGTTTTTTTCTCAATTTAATCTATTATCTTTTTTATTATTTAATTCATTTGTTTCACGGTGTTTAGTCTCTTCCATTCCAGTTGGCATTGGGTATGGCACACCCCTGAACAGCATTCTAGGGTCATTCTTATTGCTTTGTTACGTGAATGGCTTTTCCGCATACCCTAAACCCTAATGAGGGATTCAAAATATCGATGACACATCCTCCTTATAGGATGAGCTTGCGTTTCGCAGGCAGACTTCGGTATGTGGCCTACTGCCTATCGAGCTTTGGCAACGGCCTTTTGGTCTATTTTTTTTTAAAAGGGTTTCCAGTAAATATCATCATCATCATCATCATCATCACTAACTCTATAATTTAAGAAGAGGATTTTTTTGAGTATTTGAATAATAATTTTATCTTAGTTTGGTTATGACTTATGTTTTTTATCAATGTTATTTCTAATAATTCTTTTATATCAAAAAACAAAATGGTGAAGTTCAGAAATAAATATAAGTATCGAAATTTTGAGAATTATTTAAAACCCAAAGAATTACAAATGGTGAAGTTCAGAAAATTTATTTTTATATATCTTCTTCTAAAATTCTATATTTTAGTAACGTGATATTTTGAAAGGGGGAAAATTTAGTTTCGAGTTCCTTTTTAAAATTATTATAATTGGCGAAGTTCAAAAAATTTATAAAAATTTAACCATGGCTATATTTTTTTATATTTTAAATTTTAATCTTAGTAGCGAAGCGCAAGCTCCCCCCGGGGGAGTGGCGAAGCTATTGCCTGGTCTACTAGTAATATACTCTTGGAGTACTTTTTCCACATCGATGCTTAATTTCTAGGCCTAAACGCCAAAATCCCCCCCAACTTTTATCGAAATTCTTTTTAAATCCGGACAAAACAATCAACACGATTCTTCATTTTTTCATCTAAATTTGCTCTAATAATTTTATTTTGCTTTACCCGTTTTTAGGGGCCAGTAAGTAGCTATTTCCTGATAAAGATTAAAATTGAAAATCTATTTTAGAAATAACTTCGATAAACTTTCGAATGTACAAAAAAATAAAATAAAAAAGCAGCCAGACCTAAATTTTAATAAATTTTCTGATACTCATTTGATACTCACTTATTTGAGAACTTCACCACTTTGTTTTTTCTAACTTTAAAAGAACTATTTGAAATAACTTGGATAAAAAATTAAAATATACCTGGGTCATAACGGAACTAAGGGAGAAAAAAATCTATTATATTATTATTCAAAATCTCCAAAAAATCCCGTTCTTAAAATATAGTGTTATTGATTGATGATGAAAAGTCGAATATACGAGGGGTGGTCAATAAGTTTTGCAATTCGGATATAAGGAAACGAGATATGAGGAAAAGTGTTTTATTATTTTTCAATATAACTACCCTCGACTTCAATGCACTTGAGCCACTTGTCCCTGAGGCTTCGAATTCCCGACAACCAGAAATCTCCCGACTGCTGTTCAATCCACTCCTGGACGGCGAGCTGGACATCTCCATCGTCCCCAAACCGGCGTCCACGCAGTGCAGCCTTGATCTGGCGGAATAAAAAGTAGTCGCGAGGGGCCAGATCTGGACTGTAGGGGGGGTGGTTGAGCTCCTCGAGTCCGCACTCGCGCAGGGCAGCTTGTGCAACTCTGGCCTTGTGGACCTTGACGACGTTAAAGTCGATCATGGGGCGTGAGGTTTCTAGGGACCCAACGGGCAGAGACCTTGGTCATGACCAAATTGTCGTGGATGATGTTGATAACACTTCCATGTGATATTCCAAGTTCTCGCTCGATTTCTTCGACCTTCACCCGTTGATTTTCGAGGATCATCCTCTCCACACGGGCCACATTGTCCTCGTTGGTCACGTCTGACGGGCGTCCTGGACGGGGGTCATCTTCAAGGGACTCCCGACCATGGCGGAACTCCAGTGAGCAATGGTGCATAGGAAGGGGTGGTGTCGGTGTACACTGCAACCATGCGTTCATGGATCTCTTTTGCATTCTTGCCTTCCTTGGTCAAAGATTTGATCACTGCGCGGTGCTCAACCTTCTCCATTGTTGAAAAATTTGTGACTGACGATCTGCGATCAGCTACTACTTCTTAAATATACGAGGCAGGAGCGTGCGGCTGCAGGTCCTGACTTGTCATAACTTGTCCTAACACCCCCACAAACAGCCATCCCCCTTCCTCTGTTTTGCCCTACCGATTCGCAAAACTTATTGACCGCCCCTCGTAGTTTTCTCCTGAATATATAAATGACTTAATGCCAGTAAACTAGCCTTAAACATTATAAAGTCACCTTTATGATCTTAACAACAGACGTTCAATTAACCTAAATATACAGTTCAGTGGTAACCAGCTTAAACATGTGACTACAATTAAAATCATATTCGTATATATAAACAACAAACTCACCGTTTAGCATCATAGTAATTACGTGTAAACTAAAATGTCCTACTTTGTCCATGACTCCCATGTCTTACGCAAAATCAGCTACATCCATAACCCTATATTTTAAGAACGAGATGTTTTGAAGGTTTGAATAAGATTTTTTCTTTTAGTTCGGTTGTCACCGAAGTAGATTTAATTTTTTATCAAAGTTATTTCTAATAATTCCTTTATAATATAAAAAAATAAAATGGTAAAGTTCAGAATTAAATATAAGTATCGAATTTTGTGACTTTTTTAAAACTAAAAGAATTACAAATGGTGAAGTTCAGAAAATTTATTAAAATTTTGGCATGGAAATTATTATAGCAAATTTAGATGGAGAAAAGAAAAAAGAATCATGATAGGCCGTAGGACAAAGACCGAAGAAGAAGAACTACAGAACTACAAAATCTAGGACCAGCAAAGACCCTAAGTCCGCTCGAGGCTAGTCCGCTACACTAAATCCATAACTACGATACACACTTATCTACGAGTGTATCTCTAACATTCTATATATTTATTTATTTATTTATTTATTTTTTTTTTGGGGGGGGTGTTAAAATAAAGAGTCTATAAAGCGGATTAAAAAAGGCGGTTAAGATTAGCAAATAAGGCCGTAGGCCACACCCCCGCAGGGGTGTCTGTGTAGCCAAGCTCTTCCTGTTAAGGAGGAGAACAGCGGCTTGTATTACCAAATAGGATCATCTGCACCCTCTAACTTGCGTTCGTCCACTCTCACCTATCGGACGGACTTACAATTCGGGATTGCATCCCAGCGGTATCTCAACCCCATATTCGTGTACGAATCATTCGAGTACTTGCAAATAATCATTTTCATGCACATTCACGCTAATCATTTCATCGGCTCCAAATCCTTCCAATCCCGACTTTTGTTTATCCAAAACTTGAGAATAAATGTAGAAAATTTTCTACAATTTTGAACTGTCCCGAATCTCATCGTATTATTCAGCTGCGGAAAATGGAGACACAGATCTGAGATATGATTGTTTTTAAATTTTAAAATCAGACTATTTTTAAATTTTAAAATCAGACTATTTTAAAATTTTAAAATCAGACTATTTTTAAATTTTAAAATCAGACTATATGCTTACGATAACTAAGCGCTTTGTTATTTATCAATGTATTCATCTCTGCAATGGAATACCATCCAATTTTCATATTGATCTAGATCATTTAATAGCATACAAAAGATGCTTAAAAATATTTTACCTAATCCAGTATAATCCTCTTATATTTATATCTCCCGTAGTTTCTCGCACTTAACGATCTTTTCTCTTCAGGTTCTTCTTTCTAAACCTACCCACTTATAAAGAACGTCACTCGCACAAAAATACAATCGATTAGAACAAAGATTAAAAACTGAGAGTACAACTTATTTAACATATACATCCCTCCACCTTCCGCAGACTATCTCCAAACTATCCACCTACCAGAGAATCCATCCACCACACAACTTTCCAACCTCTTCATCTGTGGCCATTTTAACGCACACTACCCAGCCTAATTCAGAGCCCAAACAGCCGACAAAAGAGTCCTCCCCATCCTAGATGACAGAACAACTTCACTCACTCACCATACTCAACAATGCATCCTTACCAAGCTAGCAACCCACCCAAAACACGCAAAATAGCACATCTACCTAACCTAACCCACAAAAACCTTCCCGCACACTACTTACCCATTATTATATCCTTCCAAACTACGTACCCACAACTAAACTCCTTCAAAACCACACGTATAACTAAACAAAAAAACACCCTCCTAGGACTCGTACTAGACACCTACATGGCATTCAAAACCCACACAACAAACATTACAAGCAAGGCCACTAAGAAAATCAACGCCCTCAAAGCACTATCAAACATTACATTTGGAAAACAGAGAACCTCTCACCACTCCATGCAGACTATTCATCCGCACCACCCTCAAACGCACAGCACCAGCGTGGCACCCAAAGACAGCCAAATCTCACACGAACACACGCCAAACCACATAGAACAATGCCCTCACCATCACATACCTACGCGCTGAAACAAAAAATAATACCAAGCAAAATACATCTACACATGATTAAACTCAACAATTCGACAGAGCACTGAGCCCTCCACACCCCAACAACCACCTGACAGCTAAGCCCCCCCCCCCCCCACCCAAACACAAGAAAGAAACCCAGCACACTACTTCCATGACCTTTCTAATAACCTCGCCCCCTAACACCACCAAACCCCAACTCATCAAGCATATCTACACTACACTACCGATCAAAATGAGATAACGATTTTCCCTTATTATAATATTTTCAAAAATATGGTGAGAAGGTAAATGAAATTTCCATGTTAAATAAAGGCATGAATTTAAAATATTTTGTGAAGATTTAATAGGATAGAATCGTATACTTAAGAAATTATACTAAATAAACAACAAAATAAAATAGACACGTGCAAAATAGGAGAATGACCATTCGCAAGATTGGCGAGCAAACAAATACACTAGAAACAAAGCAAGATTTGACAATGATGAAACTTAAAACAACATGAAGTATTGAAGTCTTTGTTTTCTATTACTTCGGCGAAACGACGACCACAGGAACTCACCAGTTTCTTGCAAAACTCCGATGTTATTTTGTTTCATTCTTGCTCAATTTTCGTCCATAGATCCGTCACAGTTGAAGGATGCCGGTCTCAAACTTTATCTTCAATGATCTAGCAAAATTTTTCAATTGGGTTCAGGTCAGGAGTCTAAGCAGTTGACTTTATTACTTTGATATATTCTTGTTCAAAATAGTATTTTATTCCCTTGTAGTATGGCATGGCGCGTTGCCCTACATAAATACTGCTGGCTGGTTCAAAGAAGCTCGGAGTGAAGGTATAACATGTTTTTGTACGAGGTTTACGTACACATTCGCATTTACCATTCCAATTATTCGCATTAGCCTAGAAGACTTTTGAACACAGTTAAGGTTAAGTCTGTCCCTTGCAGTGCGTCTAACAAAGCGTGTACCATCAGATTTAATTAAATTAAATTTATTTTCGTCAATGAAATGAATTTTATACCAATCTTCACTCCTCCAAACAACATGAGCTTCAGCATATTCAAGTCTCGCCTTCTTGTTCTTCTTACTGATGGTTGGTTTGGTTGCCTATAACGAGGTTTTAAACCAGATGCATTGCAGCGATGATACACTGTGAAACGGCTCACTTCTGCTGCAGTCTCGAAGGGATCCTTCATAGAGAAGCACCTAATAAGAAGGGCGGTCAATAGGTTTTGCGGATCGGTACGGCAAAACAGAGGAAGGGGGATGGCTGTTTGTGTGGGGGTTAGAACAAGTTATGACAAGCCAGAACCTGCAACCACACGCTCCTGCCTAGTCTATTTAAGAAGCAGTAGCTGATCACAAATCGTCAGTCACAATTTTTTCAACAATGGTAAAGGTTGAGCACCGCGCAGTGATCAAATATTTGACCAAGGAAGGCAAGAATGCAAAAGAGATCCATGAACGCATGGTTGCAGTGTACACCGACACCGCCCTTTCCTATGCAACCATTGCTCACTGGAGTTCCGCCATGGTCAGAAGTCACTTGAAGATGACCCCCGTCCAGGACGCCCGTCAGACGTGACCAACGAGGACAATGTGGCCCGTGTGGAGAGGATTATCCTCGAAAATCGACGGGTGAAGGTCGAAGAAATCGAGCGAGAACTTAGAATATCACATGGAAGTGTTATCAACATCATCCACAACAATTTGGCCATGACCAAGGTCTCTGCCCGTTGGGTCCCTAGAAACCTCACGCCCCATGATCGACTTCAACGTCGTCAAGGTCCTCAAGGCCAGAGTTGGACAAGCTGTCCTGCGCGAGTGCGGATTCGAGGAGCTCAACCATTTCCCCTACACTCCAGATCTAGCCCCTAGTGACTACTTTTTATTCCGCCAGCTTAAGGTTGCACTGCGTGGACGCCGGTTTGGGGACGATGAAGATGTCCATCTCGTAGTCCAGGAGTGGATTGAACAGCAGTGGAGAGATTTCTGGTTGTCGGGAATTCGAAGCCTCAGGGACAAGTGGCGCAAGTGCATTGAAGTCGAGGGTAGTTATATTGAAAAATAATAAAACACTTTTCCTCATATCTCGTTTCCTTATATCCGAATTGCAAAACTTATTGACCGCCCCTCGTACATCTGTCTTCTCGGACGGTGGTTATGCGGTATCGACCGACTTTTGCAGAAGATTTATAGGTTTTTTTTTCATTGAACAACTTCTGTTCGGGCGAAATATACCCCCTTGGAACTTCCTACCTCTCTTGAAATTGCAGAAAGAGATCTTCCCGAAGTCTTCAAGCGAAAAATTCTTTGACGTAGGTCAGGAGTCCCTTTCACGTGTTGTGGCATCTCTGCAGAGTCAGTACGATGACAGTGGTAGTTGTACAGTTCTTAACTACTGAGCAAAATGTTACCAAATGATTTCAAGAAACTTCTAGAATGTTCCTGAACCCCCCCCCCCGCTGTTTTCTTATTTTTCTCGTGTCAAGATTTTATTTTGTTAGTTTATTTAGTATAATTTCTTGAATATACGATTGAATCATATGAAATCTTCATAAAATATATTAAATGCATTCCTTTATGTACCCAATCATTTCATTAACCTACTCATCATATTTTAAAAATATTTTTAAAGGGGAAAATCGTTCTCTTATTTTGCCCGGTAGTGTACCTTCACCCAAAGACACTTGAACGCACTACCACAAAACAACATCTTAAATGAGCTCGACCCCCCAACACACACATAATAAACCAATCGGAGAAAACACAGCTTAATCCTCTCCCAACTTAAGTCAACCACTCTACTATGCTCCCACAATACAAGCAAGACTAAACCTTGCCCCGACACCAACAGGCACCAGAGACAACCAAAGCCTAGACAACATCAAACAGCTACTAATACACTAGCCAAATCTCACACAAGCACCCAACACACACAGGTCTCCCGCCTCGCTGAAGAGAGGTAGGGGGGCTGGCAATTAAGTTTTTATTACTCGCTGTTCTTAGATCATTTACCTCTTCCCGTCGGAAGATGCCTAGAAACTAATTAATAAAATCATATGTGTTAATTAATTACACTGGTTTACCCCCCCAAATTTTGCTCTGAGGCAAGGAAGTGAATAGGTGTTTTTTACTAATTTTGTTGCAGTGAATTCAAATTCCTGAACAGTTTTGCTCTATCACCTCTAGTTTTTTTGCTTTCACATACCCCATTTTTATTATACTGAATATAAATTCAAAATATAATGTGTTTATTTCATCGGTTACAAAGGTATATTAGAGAAAAAAACCCAGCATAGATACAGAACATTAATGGAACTAAATTACTTGGATAATAAAATACACACAAGTCATAGTACAGCAGGCAGTTAGAAGTGAGTTTTTTTGGACGATCTTGTGTACTTTGCCTCCGGGGTGTCACGCAAGAGAATCCAGCAGAAGTCTTCCATCATGCTGGGGTTCCACTTGCCTTGGCATTTGTTCTTCGTCTTAGAAATGTCTTGGTGGAAGCTTTCTCCATGCTCATCACTCACTGCCCCGAGGCTAGGAGGAAAGAGGTTGAAGTGGGAGTGGAGAAAGTGAATTTTGAGTGACATTCGGCATCCCATATCCTCATAAGACTGTAACAACTTCTCGATACACTCCTGGTAATCTAGTACCCTTGTGTTACCCCAGGAGCCATGACAGACTGACTTAAATGCTTCCCATGCTCTCAGTTCCTTTAAGGTAAGAATCTCCTCAAATTCATTATCCTTCAGTACCTCTCGGATCTGAGGTCCGACGAAGATGCCCTCCTTGAGCTTAGCAGAACTCAGAGCTGGGAATAGAGTACCCAAGTGTTGGAAGGCAGCGCCATTTTTGTCCATGGCCTTCACAAAATTCTTCATTAACCCAAGCTTGATATGAAGAGGAGGAAGAAGCACCTTGTTCATGTCCAGCAGAAGATATTCTTGGAGACTGTGTTCAGCAGACACGAAAGTGCTCCTAGACCCCCAGTCCTTCTGCTTATAGCGCTTGGACACAGCCCGACTGTCCCAGAGAAAGAGAAAGCAACAGTACTTTGTGAAGCCCACTTGCATACCCATAAGGAGCCCAATGACCTTGAGGTCACCGCAGAGACTCCACTGGTGCTGGTTGTACTTAACAGCTTCCAAAAGGAGCTCCATATTACCATACGACTCCTTCAGATGAATCAAGTGGGCAATGGGAATGCTGGGGTATTTATTCTCATTGTGCAGGAGCACAGCCTTCAGACTTCGCTTAAAAGAGTCTATGGAAAGACGCCAATATGAAGGATTGTGTAGGAAACCAAGGAAAGTGAACAAGCCAGAGACATTTTTGCAGTAGCAAAACCACGTTTTCCATTTCAAAGAATGAAGTGAAATCCTTGTTCCGTGTCCTGAAACTGGTGATCCTTACATCTGCCTTGACTAGGTTCCACTGCTTAATCCTGGATATCAGGAGCTCTGTTTGCTGCTTAGATAGATAAAAATCACGGACAAGGTCATTCAGGTCTTCCTGCGTGTCTCAGTGTGGCTCATTGTTACTTGCTCCTGAATTAACCGAGACATTGTCTTTAGAAGAGATGGAATTGGCAGAATATTCCTCTGAAGGCATTTCTTCATCTGATGAAGGAAGAAGATCTTTATTTGCCGGGAGTGTAGGGACAGGAAGATAATCTGAGGGAAGAACCGGTCTTATAGCTGAGGGAAGGTTGGGATATTTGATCTTTTTTCTAGAAGAAGCATTAAAACCAGTTATATTTGTCAGACAAAAATAACAATCATCTGCGTGGCTTTTTGGCTCTCTCCAGACCATCGGGACAGCAAAGTTGAAGGCTGTTTTCTCGCCATTAAACCATGCAGTTAGTCCATTGTAACAGGGTTTACAACGGATGTTTGGGGCCCAGGATTTGTCCTGATCTCCAATTTTACAGTCAAAATAATGAAAGTAAGCAATTCTCAGGAGGGAAGTAATTGTTCGGCGCTGTGCAACTGTTGTGAAATCCCCCCACACGTAACAGAATGAATTTACCTCGTTCATGCATCCTCGCTGTTTTGAAGTGCCTGAAGCCATTATAGATATATGCATCAACTCACAAAATTCGGCAAAACAAAATAAACATTAATTATATATATGGTTACAAAATACATATGGTTGCAAAATCATAATATAGACATGTGTCCAACATATAAAATGGTTGTGTAACATGATTGTCGAGCAGCCCTAACTTCACAATCTAAGGATAGGACATTTAATTTTTGTAACCCTTTCACTACCAGAATATTTTTTATTCCAAATACTGTTATAAAAGGTTTTAAAACATTTAAGTTTAGTTAGAGGGGGGTTGAAAATTTGGGGCACCACGTTTGCTTGAATTTAGCCATGTAGATATATTATATTGAGTAGAAAGCATAAATATAGTTAGTGCAAGATATATATTTTCTGATATACCTGAGAACTAATTAAACAATTAGTTCTCAAAAAATTAAAAAAACAAATGCTAACCTTTCAGCACATGTACACTTTATTGGTTATCAAAAACAACTGAGGGGTAATAGAGAGTTGCCAGATATTCAATAATTTGCTAATACATTAGAACTACCATTGGGATGAAAATATACACTAATCTAAGCTGAATTCTGCCCACAAGTATTTTTTTTTAAACTTCTGGGATGTATTGTTTCATGGGTAGTGTAACGGTTTTAAAGAACACAATTCCTAACATTTCTAATACATATAAACCTCAAAAACTAGAAACTAGAGGTGATGAGTAAAAACTGGTTTCAAATCAGCACCCCAAAATTAGGCTAGAAAAACTATCTTTGTGTTTCCCTCAATTTCTCGGTAAACCAGTGAATTAATGAAAGTAAAACTTTCATGTTAAATCTTTTTATCATAAGAAATATACATCGTCCCTTTCATATACCCCATGCCCCGACTGCACAAGTCTTTTTGGCAGGCTAACTTTTCATTAATTCATTCAAACAATATAATCAAGGCCTATATTAATTTTATGCTTTTACTTAAATTAATTAGCTTTAAATATAAATAGCTAAATTTTAGGTTTTTAAAAAAGGTTAGCATTATTCTTCTTCTTTATCTTGGAGGGTTTCGCAACTCTTATTGGATTTTGGCGCTATCTTGCTTTGTTTTTTAAGAACTATATAGTTTTGCAAATATGGCTTCTATTGCGAGATTAATAAGAAATTTAATAGTCTTTAAGACATGAAAAATTATTTCTAAGTAAATCTTCATAAAAATTAACGCAACTAAATTGAAATTTTCTGCATAACAGCCATCAATGTTTCTACAAATCTCAAATTGATGATAAGTTTTTTTAACACACTTTCAAGCATTTCAGACGTCATTTTTTTATCAATATTAAAAATACGATTTCGAAGAACAGCTCCATCTCTAAAACTATCACTAGTGCGCACTTCAGACAAATAAATCCCGGGTAAAAGATCTAAAAGCTATAAATCAGGTGAAAGTGCAATCCGATCTCATGATCTTTCACAAACAATCTAACGACTGGAAAAGAGGTTATTGAAATAGTCGTGTACAGGTTAAAGACTATTGGCATGGATCCTTAGTTTGTCGAAATACCAATTTATCAAAATAATCATCTCTAAACTGCACAGTTCATGTAATCTAAGCAAGAAAAAAAGGGGCCATAGTCCTTTTTATTTATTCATACCAAGGTAAACATTCAATTATGATGCATTTTTTGTTGAAGATATGAATAAATTGGCCACCGCAGTTCCTTTTCCGGCCAACTCCACGTTATCATTAAAAAATTCAGTTGGTTATCTCAAATCAATTAACTCAAATGTGGGAGTTATGTCAATTAACTTTCAGTCATGCTTGGAAGGTCACTTCATCAATTAACAAAACGTTGTTAATTAGATTGTATCTTTAAATTTAATCAATAATCTCAGCTCGTATAGCTGCTTGTCGTGGATAATCTTTTTATTGGAGTTTGTGAAACACATAAATGTGTTGTTAGTTTTGAAATCATAATGTAAATTAATTACCGTTGTTGAGTTTTTAACCTGAGTTATTATCTGAGTTGATAACTGTGGGCTATCTTTAAATGCTTCTAGTACAGATTCAATTCTCTCAGTTTTTATTGGGCTTCCAGATCTGCTTTTAGCATGCTTAGATCCTACATTTGACATTTAGTTGAGCCTTGTCTGTAAGACCATTTCAGGAAATTTTCTATCAAAGAAATTTGTGTCTTTCTTGGTCTTTTCCTTGAATATTACTAAGAATACCCGTTTTGTACATTCATTGATACTAATTATAAAATAGAATTGTCAATATTTTTTAAAACTATTGTTTTCCAATAGGCTAATTTTCATCTGAAGCACATACATGGTGGGAACAGTATTCGGTCGCAATTTTCAACTAGTTTTTTATGCATATTTTTTTACCTTCGTCATCGGTCATTTTCTTAGAAAAAAACAATAACCATTTTTGCTCTATTTTTTGCATAATAATTGACCAGCGAAAATTTTGACCCTTTCCCTAAATTTGTGGTAGAGGCATAGAGTCCTTGGAATCCGCGCCGGAAGGACAAAAAATGAGATTTCAGACTTACTTAACATCAGCAGAAGGATGGTGGAAAGGTCAGAAAGGAGCTAGAAGATTCAAAATTCGACTACGATACGATAGCAAAAAGGAAAACCCATGGTCAACGATCTGACGCCAGAAGAACACCGGAATTCATCGATGAAATGCAAGAGGTTATCAAAAATGATTCTAGAATGTCGATGCGTGGCATTGCAAGGGAGAAAGGTGCAGATGAAAAGCATAAGGACATTCGTTACTTTTTGCACTACATGAGGAAGGCATAATTTTTGTTCAAAGACATGCAAAGAAAAACGACTCAAGCACATCAAGAAGCTGATCAATAAGTTGGAACACTCGTTGGAGCCAAGCATGCTGAGGTTCTTCTCTCACGAGAAGAATTTCTGCAAAGACCAGAACATCAACTCCCAGAACAACACGTGGCTTGTTGTCGCATCCAAGGACGTGCCCAAAGTTATGCGAATAAAATTCATAGTGACAATCATGGGCTTCGGTGTCGTCAGCAGTGAATGTGACGTCATACCACCTCACTTCTTCCCTTAGGTTCTCAGGCTCAACACCGACGGCTACATCGTTGTTCTTGGCAAGGTAGTGAAGCCTTGGATCGACCGGGTAGCTGAAGGGAGGCCTTATGTGTGGTAGCAAGATTCTACGCCCTGCCACACCAACCGGAATACTCATCATGCCTGGCTGTCGGAAAACTTCTTAAATCACACAGCACCTGAAATTTGGTTTCCCAACTCACCTGACTGCAACCCCCTCAACTTCTTTGTGTGTGAGGGTGGGGAAGGGGTATAACGAGAAGCAAACAAATCCAGCTGCAACAAGAAAGACGAGCTGAGGGCCAGGATCACCAGGGCCTTCAGGAGCCTAAAACGGGAGACAGTGAAGAAGACCCGTGGCTAGTTCTTAGGTCACCTGTAGTCTTTAATCGAAACTACAGCCAGATTCATCATGTCATTAAGACAAACTGACCAAAACTTTACCAATATATCCCCCCCCCAAAAAAAAAAATCGTGAGACAGTCATCTGGCTAACGAATCCCTTCCCCAACCTGTATCATTAGGTATTGATTTTTATTATATATTGATTTTTAACTAATTTCATTAGTTAAACCATTCCAAAGCCTGTTTTCTTTAAATACATTTTTTACTTTCAATAGCGGCATTTTAAAGGTAGTTAACACGCTAAAAACTAAACTGTTCGCAATAAGACGCCTTCCAACTTGCATCGTAAAATTTGAAACGCCTTAGATTTTAGAGAGAAACTCTCAACAAAATTCCCTTTGTTTCCAGATCTCTCTGATTTCACCCTAAAGGGTGGTAAACTTGTTAGAACTCCTCAAGTAAATGCCAGTCCTAAAGGAAGCATGGAATCCATTTCGTAATGTACAAGTATTTCCATGAAAAAGTTAAGATCCTAACTTCAGGTGGATGATTGCAAAACCTTTTGAAATTTATGATAACATGAGCTGCTGCGTGATTGTAAAAGTGAGTATCTTGATTTTGTATTTTGACTTTTTCCGCAATAAGTGTGTTGGTGTGTAACCAGGAACATGTCAACAAAGGTTTGACAAAGATAATGTATAATGAAGAAAAGGTACCAAGGTTGCCTGGACAATTCATGATGGGAGACACGCTATTATGGTCTTTCGTAAAATATAAAAAACTTTCACACAAGAAAGGTGCGTATTTCAAAGTATTTTAATTGTTAAACTGTTTCTTGTTGTCATATATGTCAATTAGTTTATTTGTCAAGTACATTTATTTGGAAAATTTAAGACATGAATAGAACCAAAACTTGGACCTAATTCAAGATTGCATTACAAACAGAATAAACGCAAAACTAAGATAAGTTTCGAAATATCAATCACAGGTGGAAATTAAGCCAATTTATTAACTGACTATCAAATAAATTTATAATGGTTCCTCAAAAGGTTAACATAAACGCAACATATGCTAACTCATACGTTATCGTTGTAGGATAAACTCTTTGCGAAAAAAACCCAAAACATTTTGTTTCAGAAAGTTACTTTTAGAAATTTTATAAAAATATACGAGTTGATTAAAATATTTTAATATCACAGTTTTAAAACGCAAATGAGATCCCATGAACACAAATACTTTTCTTTTGGGCCATAAGAATGTAAGATAAAATGTTGATAATATTCTTCGGTGGCTGGCTCTTTCAAACGTTATTTACGAATAATCATGCTAACTATTTAGGGAGGCATTAAAAACATTTTGCTTGGCACTATTTGGAATTCCTGACATTTGTTTGGTGTGTAAGGAAATTGGCTGTCATGAATGGTTGCTTGGAAATAAGTCAAGCTGTTTAGTAAAAAGTTAAACCAGAGTTCACAGGCTTTTTGGCCATTTAAAGGCTCTTCGAAACATCATTTCATCCATTAAAGTAAAGGATATTTCCTGGTCACAAAACTTTTTGCAAGAAAATCCTGCAGCAATTTTAATCTTAAATTTTTCACGATTTCGAAAATACAGGGATATAATAAATATTTATTTACCTCACTGTACGAGAAATATTTCAATCAATAACCATAGAAACACATGTTAGCTAACTATTGTACTAGAGATTAGTATAGGACAAGGCTTGTTTCATTATGTAGACGACCGTAACTTCTTGTAGAGAAAGAATAAATACTAAGACATCCACAGTAAAATATTTAAAATTCAACGTCCTCTACTATTATAATAATTTACGGTGTGGATCGATGAACATCAACTCTACTAGAAATCAATACCTCCAGGGATTCATTCATGCATTGCCTAGTACAAAATACCGATCCATTTTTCTGCGCAACTCACCCATACTACACATAAGCTTTCTTCTGGCTCTAAAGGTAAATATCTTGTCATAATAGCGGTTCCGAAAGTCTCTTTGCATAGTTTTCTTTTTTCTACATCAAAGAATTCCTGGTCACACAACAGGTAGGATCGCAGGAATACCCAAATTACAATGACTGACTTCGTACGTTGATGGTAGGGGAGAGGAAAAACACATAGTCGCCGATGTCGCTTGCCTTTCCTTAAACTGAAAACGATAGCCAAATCACGAAATCAGTGAATGTTCGAACCGAAGAAAAACGATAACGCAGTCTACTTCATCTTCATTAAACCTATACAAACTTGAGCATAGACTATATACAAATCACTTAGCTTGTGGACGAGTGGTTCTGACTTATCTCTTTTGAACTCCGCTAAAAGCATATCGTCCACGTACCGCCCATTTTTTCCAGCATCTGATACTTCTTTTTATGGGTTATCAAAATTTTTGGTTCCTCTAATTTCGGAATTTATCTATAATGAACACAACAATAAAAGTTGTTGTATTTTATTTTGTTGATATCTCACGGATCAATTTAGACTGGTAACTTTATAATAATGAGTTATGACGTGAAGATTTATTTACAAACATATTCCTGAACGAGACAATCGATATTTGTATTAATTCATCTTTACAATCACCAAAGAATGTAATAATATCTACTCAGTAGTAGTTTTAATGGGTTTGGTTAGAATATTTCGTTCTAAACTATTTATATGTAATCTTTAATAATGACTATCTTCAAAGGAAGGAGTAGGCATTAGCCTATTAGCTCCTCCATTTTTAGGCAAACATGAGCATATTTGACTAAAGAATTATACACATGAATTAGAACCTAATACATTATGGAGATTAAGAAAGATGGCAGGATTACAATTTTTTAGACATCGACATAAAAGGAAGTGGGAATCATTTTGAAACATCTATTTGCAGAAATGTCACCTTTAAGAGGATACCACATTCATTTTTTTCAACTTTATACTACGTTAGATTACAATATATGAAATTAAAGTTCATTAAAAGCACTTTCATTTCTGCCAAAATCATAATAACCTACGCAGCAGCTTTTGAGGTTACAGGGGGTCCTTTCAGAAGCCTCTGCCCCTTGAAACCTTATATCATAAAAAGTGCTATAGAATTACTAAAAATGAAATAATCGAACTCAATTCAGAGCAAAAGATTGCTATATGATATAGTTATCATTTGAAATCAGTTTTCTTTAGTTCCATGAAAATTTGTTTTAAGGGTGGACTTAATGGCATAAAACATAAATACTTTATTTCAGAGAACTTCAAACTCTTCCTTAAGAACTTTTTTTAGTGTTAATTTCTTTTTTTCTCTGTCAGAGCTCAACCCTAGATCACGGTTGGTCTGCAAGATTCAGTACTCCGTCGTGTTACTAGAGATTGTAAATCTTGAACGAAACGCCTTTAATAAATTCCCCGAGTCCCTTAAATCCAAAGGGGTTGCGAAGATACCAAAATGAACCAGGTAAAAGCGCCTTAAAGTGAGCCAACCATGGTTTAAGTATGAATTAGCGTAGTCATTAACTACTCAACTTTGCAAGAAGATTAATAATAATGGAGACATTAATCAATATAGGTTATAAGTGTTGCAAACGAAAGTCTTAGCTTGTTTCAACCTTGAGAATCAAGAAAACTTAATAAAGATTCCCCTGGCCCACTTTCATTGCTGACTCCAAGTAGCCAATACCTCTCGAATCTAAACTATAGCATTGGTCTCCAATGAACCATAAAGCTGTAATGGTCGACCATCAGATATGGCACTGACAACTATTGACTTTAACTTAACTCAAAAAATAGGCTTTCAATGAACCGTGAAGCAGTAATAGCTAAACAAAATGTTAGTTATAAAGTGTAATTAATACTCCTAACATAAATAACCAAATTATACTAACCTGAAGTGGAACTGTTACTCGAATAATTCCAGTCAACCAGACTATGAAATAAGTTGTGGTGAACCATTAATCAATAAGTAATCCAGTCATCAAATCAAGACTCAGAGGACAAGATAAGTCCTTCGAAGAGCAATTAAAAAAATATAAAAAATACCTTAATAATGAAAAAATGATCCGATGGATCAGTTATTTCAAAACACGGGCTCGTATTTAAAAAACTGTGAAACCGAGACAAAATCACAAACGAACATTTTTTTTATTATTTAGCGCCCATCTAACGAACAAAGAAATACCGAAATCTGATGGTTCTTGGATCTCAACGCCCAATTGGTTCAATTAAGCAACTAAACCCTTAAAATGGTACTAAATTTCATCCCCTCTTTTTACAAATTTACATTTATCAACTCTACCACTTTACAAAAAGTATAATTAAACCGAAATCGGCTAATCTGAAATTAAATATTTGAAAGTGAAAACGACGTTTGTTAATAAATAAAATGAAAGAAAAGAGAGCAGGGTTTATTAACAATCCATAGTGAGTAAGTAGCCTGGATCATAGCCAAATGATAATGCACTGGCTTCGGGTTGGCGGGCCCCATGATCGTATTTCTGAATCTTCCCCGTTTATGGGCTGCATGATGAAAAACTAAGGCCATCAATAAAGTAGTTTGATGGTGGAAACACCGCATTCAGTGCCTCTAAACCTCAATTTCAATTGACAGGATTGTCCAGTGAATTGAAAACTAAAAGAAATATAAATATCAGACGATAAACATCTTAGTTCACGCGCGGGGCAGCAAAGATAGGATTAAACTTAACCTACAAGCTTTCAACGCGGACGCTCATGCTTAACTAGTCTGTTCGAATTTTTTCACGATATGGTCACAACGTTTCATGAGGAGAAGGGTCTAGATATAGTTTATTTAGATTTCAAAAAGGTTTTTTACACCGTTCTACATAAAAGACTTGGAAAATCTAAAAGTGCACGGAATATGGGGCAACGAAATAAAATTTATTGAAGACTGGTTGGAGTGTTGTTGCCAATGGACATGGTTTATCATAAGCATCGGTCACCAGCGGCGTTCCTCTGGGATTTGTTTTCGGTCCCTTGTTTATTTTAATATATGTATATACACGATCTTGACATGAATTTATTTTGTAAAATTTCAATAGTTGTTGACACGAAACTTAGTAGGGTGAAGTGGACATGGACCGTACAAAAGGCCTTCTTGCCAAAATATGGGTTTGACTCAGTTTACCTTTGGCATAGAAGACGGGTTTGACGTGACGTCACATCCCTCTTCTTCTCGTGGAGCTCCTACGCCATTTTTGTTTGCTAGGTAGGTTTTTTGATATTCTACGTGTCTGATGTAATTTTTACGAATTACATTATAACATATTTTTATAACATATTTCACGATAGTCCACAGTGTTTGTGAATATTGCGTGATTCCACTGGTTATGGTTTCCATGGTGAATATGATCATTGTGAAGGAAAATGAGTGTTATTTCATAACGGTGACCAGCGTGGAGATTTCGGTGTTTACAGTTTACATAAAATGGCGCGTAGTACATGGTCCGTACAAAATTTGAAAATTCGTTAAATTATACTATGTAATAAAGAATTCGTTTTGAAACTGTTGCATTTTGATCACGTAACATTGTTTTGTGTTTTAAATGTGAAAAAGCGACCAAAAGATTAATAAAAATACAAGATATTAAATTACAAAATTGACTATTTTTATTGGTGTTTTTAAATGATGTTATTTGTGTTATTATCTAACATTATTTTACGTTAGATGCAAGATTTAACTATACACAGCGCTGTGCTAGGTGTATTAAATAAAAGGATAAGTGTTTATATTTTGAAAATATTTTTGAAAATTTTCAAATTTTTAGTTGCATTATTGCAGTAAGATGGGAATTTCGCATTTCCTAATGAGGTAATTAATATATTTATGCAATGATAAACAATGAGGGTTGTGCATTATTTGCTCAAAAATGTTCTATAAAATTAAGAAATTTATTATTTTTTTGTACCTATGTACAAATGTAAAATAACAATTCTAACCATTTTTTATATGTCTTTTCATAACATTTGTGTATCATTTAGTACTAGTAGATCCTTTAATTTCAGTTGTAGCATATAAACAAATTAAAATAAAAAGGTACCAAGTGCGCACGGAGCGTGTCCTACGTGGTCACGATCAGTACAAATAAATCTGAACTGGTAAACATATATCAACGTTTTGTATGCGGAAAAATAAAGGTATTTATGTGAACTACCTGTTGGGCACTTTAGATTTCTGCTAACTTTAAAACTTTAGTTTTGATGACCAAAAAAACACTAGCAGTACGATCCGTGTCCACCTAACTCTACAAGGAAAAAATATCATAATGACTATGAAATCTTATACAGAGACTTGGAAGGATTGGTAAAATGGTTGGAAAGATGGCAGATACAATTTAACGTGGACAAATGTAAGGAAGTGCATATTGGTCATGATAAACTACGAAGTGATTAAAATGTGGGTGGACTAAGCAATAAAATGTAATGGCTCACTAGGTGAATAAAGTTCTAGGAGCAATAATTCGGCATCTCAGGTTTATATCTGAAGATATTATTCTTCCATTATTCAAACCGCTTGTAAGATCTCATTGGGAGTATGCGCTACAATTATGGCCTTTATACATATATTGTAATGTTGAAACGCGTCCAACGTCGAGCGACAAAATGAATTCACCTACTTAGAATTTTTTTTAAGCACCGCCTCAGCGACCCAAGGAAGGCGGAGATACGCGTCGTCTCCAAAATGCTGCCTGCTATTGCTATAAATGAGAGAACATTTCATTCAAATGATGATTATTGACACATTATTGATTGATTCATTTAGCTATTCAGTGATTAATTATTAGACTCTTAATTCACCGCTCTGCGAATCTCCATTATTCTTGCTCTTGCCATTATAACTCGATTTCGCATATTCCGTTGCGCAAATTAAATCTTTACCACAAGTGTAAACATTTCAAAGTGGTATAAAAATACAAGTATTTAATTCTTTCACAAAGGAGCCTTTTACTTACAAACCTTGATCGGTTAATATCCCTCGGACCGTACGTCAAGAAATCTGTAAACAAGCCACTTTACCAAACCCTTATAGGATCGCTTGTAATCCAAACAAGGCTTATTTAAGCCGAACCTATAACTGCCGACCCCATAATAAGCGACCTTTTACCTTTGAACCTCTATAACTGGCTAGAAACCTTAGCCATCGAAACCGAAGAAAGAAGAGTGAACAAAGAAGAAGGAAGATGGAAAGCACAGACAACCAGTAAGCAAGGCAAGAAGGAGTTTTCGCGAATGCGGTGAGCATAAAACCACCTATGTTTAACGAATCAGCGATTACTGGCTGGTTCCGTATAATTGAAGCTCAGTTCCACAACTCTGGAATAAAAAAGAACGAGGCAAAATGTTATCAAGTCTTAGCCTCACTGCCCCCCGGAGACTGTCAATAGACTGCCAGAGGATATTTTTGAAGGACAAAACTACATAAACCTGAAGACGGAAGTCATTGGGCTTTTCGAAAAGAGCAAGCCCGAACTTTTCGACAACCTCATAGCATCTTCCCCACTTACCGGCCGGCTCTCACTGAATTGGAAGAACTAAGGAGGACAGCACTTCAGGTAGGAGTCGGTGAAGATTTAGTGCGACATAAAATTGTTCAATCCTTGTTGCTGAGCATAGCGCCTGTAATCGCGTCACAAAAAGAACTATCCGTGACCCAGCTAATTAAATTGGCAGATGAACTGATTATGTTCGACAAAGCGCAATGCCTAAGTGTATGTAAACGCAAGTGGGCAATTGAGGGAATGCAGTGTAGTGTCCGCATCTGTGTCAATTAATAGTGCATATAATTATCGTGATTTTAATAATAGTGCATTTAGTAGTCGTGAATCTAATAATTATGCATTGAATGATCGTGCATTTAATAACTGTGGATATAGAGCTAGTGTAAATAACGCCGCGAATTCATCGTGGTCAGGGCATAATAACAGTGGCTATAAGCATATTATTCCGGTGGTCTTACGGCCATTTAGAAGGGAACAAAAACCTATGGTGTGCTACGCTCATATTTATTTTGGTGAAAAGGCAAAAACTAGTAAACCCTGGTGCAGGTGACCAAAGAGAGGTGAGACTTTGCAAATGCTTCCTCTAGGTCATCTTCGCCGCTTCCGGCAGAAAACTAGCCAGGCATGCCATAGCTAGCGCGGCCGCTGGCGTGCCATCTGTTTTCACGAGGAATATGAAGACCCATGTGATCGCTCTAAACATTTATTTGCCAGATGCTTCGGTCTTTAGCAACGACCATCTTCAGCAGATTGAACTCTGATACGATTACAAGAAATTTTAAGAATTAGATGACAAAAGTGAAAAAAATAGCACACACAATTCAATATTAGTTACAATATAAAAAATAAGTAAAACTCAACTCGAGAGGTAACAGAAATGAAACCAGAATGATAAGCAAGTGGTTAAATATAAGTTAATTTAAGGATATATGGTAGTGAAAAAATATGATAAAAACAGTTGAATGTAAGGGATAAAGCGATCAATAAATACGAGAAAGGAAAATTTAAAATTTGAAACTAAATTAAACAATAACTATGAATAATAAACATGAATCAAACTCAATAGGTATAAAAGAAATTTGTTTTTAAAGTAATACCCGAAAAAATTGTAAGGGCAGGGCGAACAATAAAAAAATGAAAGGTAAGTAAAATAAAATAGCCAGGAATCCGAAAGGAAAACAAAAAGCAAAGAAAACAGTTCAATATAAGTTAAAATACAAATATAGGAGTATGGTAGTGAAAAGTATAGATAAAAAACAATTGAATACAGGGGATAAAGGTAATTTAAACGATCAATAAAAGCGAAAACTAGGAAACGAAAGTTTAAAACTTAATAAAGAAAAAGTATCAGTTACTTATTTGTTCAATAATTGTAACCTTTAAATGGATTTCTTGAACAAAAGCGTCTTCGCTGGTCAACGGAAAGTTGTCCTCTCCCTTTAGGAAAATGCACACTTACGCGCATCACGTTTTACCCAAGAAGAAAATATTGCGTGAAATTGGGAAGTTCTTCCTCATCCTACAATTTCACCGTACCTTGCACCATCTGATTACCATTTATAGAAGCCATCACAGCCGCATAAATGGCAAAGTTTATCATATACCGAATGAATTCTGCAAGAAATGTATACTCCGATGCTCCGTAGAGCTGTGTCAGTAACTACTTTGCTAAATGTATTTTTTTTACATTAAAACTGATTTTATTTTTTTAAAAAAACGATGTTAATTTCTCAACAAACTAATATATATCTCTTAAAGCAGACATGATGACCTAAGTCTTCAAAATTAAATTCCACCTCCTCTCCCCTTCCAACATGTCAAATTAATGGCTATTAAAAGTTATGGAAACCGGTTTTCTTGTTTATAAAGCAATCTCTTGAAAGCAAAAGTAATATTGCCGCTGTAGGCTTAGAAACTTCATTCCTCCCCCTCCTCCCCCCATTAATCGGCAAAAGTAAAATTGATAATTTTAAGTAAAAAAAGATTCCGGTTTCTCAGAAAACTCTTTTTCCTGCACATCATTTATAACAAAGATAGAAAAACTAGCAAAACAATATATGCTTTCTACTTTGATTAGTGAGGATATATTTAAATTAGAATAGATAAAAATGAAAGATATGAGTAGATAGTAAATATCCAAATAATTACTTCATTTCAGTTAGTTTCCTGATAAAAGTTTACGCGAGTCAAAACTGATAATATATGTGTTGCTATGCCATGAGAGGACAAAATGTGCCTATGAACCTATGTGTTGACGCACATTAAACAGAAAAACAAACAAGCATCAGAGGACATGTTACAATATTTTGAACGTAAGTGGCTTCTTTTTTTCTCGCATGCTTAGAAATGAAAGAGCCTAAAATTTTGTTAATAATTGTTTCTTGAGTCTAATCAGCAAGTTTCTTATCGATAAATTTAAAATTTTCCCATGCCGCAGTGGTAAACAGCGTAGATGGTTGTGAGTTAGATGGGATAACGAGGGAATAGGAGTGTAATACAAATAAACACGAAATCTCATTCCTGTCGAGTTCAAAACAGTAAAGCCAAAATAACACGAAAACTTGGAAACTGTTACTCACTATTAACTCCTCCTTGACTACACTTATTCGAGACAACTATTTTCTGCATGAGCGGTAAAAAGATACTTCTTGTAATATACAAATCGCTGAAGGCCTCATCCATTTGAAAGTTGGTGTAACTTGAAGGGAGGAGAAATATGTCCGATAGAGGAAGTATTGTCTCTAAAAAAACGTCAGGAAATGAGTAGAGCCACAGTAAAAACAATTCAAATCGATGAAAGGTTCGAGTGAAAGGGTATATAAACAGAATCTCCACCGAAGACGGTAGCATTTCCCATCGGGGGAGTCATTAGTAGACTACTTAATTATCTCATCATTCACGATGGTAGGTTCATTTTTTAACGTTCGAAAGTAAACATTTGTGAGTTATGCGTTAGTAACTTCAGTTTCTTGTGAGTTGTGGAATATGTCTGGGATATATCAGCGGCACGACGCTGGTTTAATGTGGAAAGGGGTAGAAAGGAGAATGGCAGGTCAGAAAAGAAAGAACATCAGCTATATTAATGCAATTCGGACAGCATTGCTGAGATAGAGTGAACGGAGAGTTAGCAAACTCGACTATCTCTGGATCACTCAGAGATTATAAAATCACAGCTTTGCACTCCAAGCTACAGGTTCTTAATTAGTCAATATATACGCTAACATTTAATCGCGTTTATTTACCCCAATTTAGTCAAATTCGGTAGCTCATATGACCCAAAATAGCTCTTAGTCGAAAGGATAACCCGTCAAAAACATTGTTGCGTTCATGCAATTGAGCTTAGAAGTCGACTCCCAACCTTCCTTCTGCACTCATGAATCATTTCCATTATTTCCTCCACACTCAGTAATCCCTTCCTACGCTTCCCACTAAGTAATCCCATCTTTCTTTCCCAATCAGTAATCCCCTCCTTCGTTTCCAACTCAGTAATTCCTTGAAATCCGTCTCCACTCAGTAATCCAATCCTTCCACTCCAACTCAATAATCCTTTTCTTTCTGAACCACTCAGTAATCACTCACTACCTGTCCACTCAGCAATCCGTTCCTTTGTTTACTACACAGTAATCTGTTTCTTCTTTTCCCACTGATTAATCACTTTCTTTCTTTCCTACCAAATAATCCTCTTACTCCCTTTCACACTCAACATCACTTCCTACATTTTCCGATCAGTAATCCCTTCATTTAATCACACTCAGTAATCCCTTCCTCAATTTTCACCTCAGTAATGAATCCCTGCCTCCTTTTATCATTAAGTTATCCCTTCCTCTCTTTTCCACTATGTAATCCTACCTCCATTTGCTTCTCAGTAATCTCTTCATTCATTTCCCACTCAGTAATCCCTTCCTTCTTTTCACACTCACTAATGTCTTCCTCCCTTTACCACTTAGTAATCCCTTGGTTCCACTTCCAATCAGTAATCCCTTCCTTTTCTACTCAGTAATCGCCTTCTTTCCTACTCAGTAATCCCTTCCCTCATTTCCAACTCAATAATCCGCTTTCCTTTCCAACTCAGTAATACCTTCCTTACTTTCCCACTCATTAACCCCTTATTCCTTTTTACGCTCAGTAACTCTTTCTTTCCGTTCCCACTCAGTAACCCCTTGCAAATTTTTTCACTTATTAATCCCTTCCCCATTTCGCACTCAATACTCCTTTCATTCTTTTTCAACACAATAATCCCTTCCTTCCTTTTCCACTCATTAATCCCTTCCTTCCTTTCCCTCTCAATAACCCCTTCCTTCCTTTCCCTCCCAATAACCCCTTCCTTTGTTTCCCACTCAGTAATCCTTTCGTTCCTTTCCCACTCAGTAATCCCTTCTTTCCTATGAGTCTCAGTAATCACAAGCTTCCTTTCACATTAAGTAATCCCTTTCTCAACTTCCCACTCAGTAATCCCATCCTACCTTTTTCACTCAATAATCAATCCCGTCTTTTCCTTTTCACTATTTCCTTCCTTCGCTTCAACTCAATATTTCTTCTCTTCCTTTCCCACTCAGCAATCTCTTCATTTTCCACTCAGTAATCTCAATTCCCACACAATCCCGTCCTTTCCCACTAAGGTAATTTCTGCATTCCTTTAACCTCAGTAATCGCTTCCTTCCTTCCCCACTCAGTATTCCCTTCCTTTCTTTTCCACTCAATATTCCTTTTCTTCTTTTAGCACTTAGATATCCTATCATTTTTTACTCAGTAATCACTTCCTTCCTTTCCCACTCAATAATCCGTTACTCCTTTCCCACTCAGTAATCTTTTCATTACTTTCCAGCACGTAAATTATTTCTTCCTTTCCCACTCAGTAATAGCTTCTTTCTTGTCTTACTCAGGTAATTTTCTACCTTTCTTTACCCTCAGGTATCGCTTCCGTCCAATTCCACTCATTAATTCATTCCATCCTTTCTCACTCAGTAATCCATTTCTTCCCCCCTACACCCGCTCAGTAATCCCTTACATTCTTTCCCATTCCGTAATCAATTCGTTTTTTCCCTAAGCAATCTATTCCTTACGTTCCCACTCAGTAATTCCTTCCTTCCTTGTCCACTCAGTAATCCATATCGTCCTTGCTCAATCAGTAATCCTATTATTCCTCCCCCGCTCAGTAATCCATTACATTCTTTCCCATTCAGTAATTCATTTCTTCTTTCCAACTTAGCAATCAATTATTTCCTTTCTCTCTCAGTAATCCCTTTTTTCCTTCCCGACTCAGTAATCCATTTCCCACGAAGTAATCCTTTAATTAATTTACCTCTCAGGAAAAATAACTTTCCTTTCATTCCTTTACCACTCAGAAATAATTTTCTCGCTACTCACTTCCTTCCTGCCCCTCAGTAATATCTTCCTCCCATTTATACTCAGTAATCATTAACTTCGTTTCCTGCTCATTAATCCCTTTACCACTGAGTTATCCCTTCACCCCTTCCAACTCATAATCCGTTCATTCCTATCCCACTCAGGAGTCCTTCCATTACTTTCCACTCAGTATTCCCTTCCTTCCTTTCGTACTTAGTAATCCCTTCCTAACTGTGGACTCAGTAATCTATTCCTTTGTTTCCCACTCAGTAATCACATCCTTCGTTTCTCACTCAGTAATCCCATTCTTCCTTTCAACTCAATAATCCCTTCCTTCCTTTCTCACTCACCAATCTCTCCCTACCTATTCACGCAGCAATCCTTGTCTTGTTTACCCCCTCAGTAATTCCTCTCCCACTAATTAATCGCTTCCTTCCTTTCTTACCAGATAATCAATCCCTTGCTACTTTTCTCACTCAGCATCCCTCCCTACATTTTCTACTCAAGAATCCCTTGATTTCTTCCTAGGCAGGAATCCCTCCTCAATTTCCCACCCCGTAATCAATCCCTTCCTCCTTTTCCCACTTAGTAATCCCTTCCTCTTTTTCCAGTCAGAAACCCCTACCTCAATTTGCCAGTCATTAATCTCTTCCTTCATTTCCCACTCAGTAATCCCTTCCTTCATTTCGCACTCACTACTGCCTTCCTCTCTTTACCACTTAGTATTCCTTTGGTTCAAATTCCACTCAGTAATCTATTCCTATCCTACTCAGTAATGCCTTCTTCCTTTCCCACTCAATAATCCTTTACTTACTTTCCCGCACAGTATATTATTCCTTCCTTTCACACTAATTCATCCTTCCTTTTTCCCAGTTAGTAATCAATACCTCTTTTTCCCACTCAGTTAATTTTTACTTTCCTTTAGCATCAGTAATCGCTTCCTTCCTTTCCCACTTAGTAATCAGTTCCTTCCTTTTCCACTCTGTAATCCATTCCGTCCTTCCTCAATCAGTAATCTTTTTCTTCCTTTCCCGATCAGTAATCCGTTGCACCCTTTCCATTCAGTATCCCATTTCTTCTTTCTCATTTGGCAATCCATTCCTTCCATTCTGTCTCAGTAATGCCTTCCTTCCTTTCCGACTCAGTAAGCCTTTAATGAATTTAACTCGCAGGAAACATTCCTTCCTTTCATTTTGCGTAATCCTTTCATTCCTTCGCAACTCAGTAATCCCTTTCTCCCCTCCCAGGGGCTACTTTCGTCCTTTCTTTCATACTCAGTAATACCTTCCTCCCATTTACACTCAGTAATCACTTCCTTCGTTTCATTCTCAGTAATCCCTTTACCACTCAGTTATCCATTCCCTCTTTTCCAACTAAGTAATCCGTTAATTCCTTTCCCACTCTGTAGTCCTTTCCTTCATTACCCACTTAGTAGTCCATTCTTTCCTCTCCCATTCCCTCCTCTTATGCACTCAGTAATCCATTCTTTCCTTTCCCACTCAGTAATCTCTTCCTTTACTTCCCACTTAGTAATCTTTTCGTTCCTGTCCCACTCAGTAATCCCCTCCTTTCTTTAATCTTTTTCTTCCTTTCCCACTCAGTATCCCTTCTATCATTTGAGTCTCAGGAATCACAACCTTCTTTTCCAAACTCACTAATCCCTTCTTTCCTTTCACACTCATTAATCCATATCTTCATTCCCATACAGGTAATTTCTTCCCTCCTTTACTCTCAGTAATCATTTCCTTCATTTCCCACTCAGTAATCCTTTCCTTCCTTTTCTACTTAAAAATCACTCCCTTCCTTTTCCACTCACTAATACCTTCTGAAATTTTCAACTCAGTAATCCAGTCCTTTGCCTTATACTCACTAATGACTTCCGCTATTTTCCCCCCAGTATTCCCTTCTTTCCCCTCCCACTCAGTAATACCTTTCTTCCTTCTCCATTCAGTAGTCCATTCCGCCACCTGACACTCAGTAATCCCCTTTTTCATTCCCCGCACAGTAATCCCTTCCATCCTTTCTCATTCAATAATCCATTCATCTTTCCCACTTAGCACTCTATTCCTTCTTTTCTCACTAAATCATCCTTTCCTTCGTTTCCCAATGATTAATCCCCTCTTTCCTTTCCTAGTCCCTTATCTTTTTCTCCCTTTCCCATTCTCTAATCCCTTCCTCCTTTTTACACTTAGTAAAACTTTCGTTCCTTTCCACTTAGTAATTTTCTTTTCCCTCAACCGCTCACTAATTCCATCCACAATTTCCACCTCAGTAATCCTTCCATTCGTTTCTCACACTGCAATCCCTTCCTTACTTTCCCACTCAATGATCCCTTCCTTACTTTCCCACTGAGTAATACATAACTCCTTTCCCACTCAGGTAATTTCTACCTTCCTTTACTCTCAGTAATCGCTTTCTTCCTTTCCCACTAACTAATCCCTTTCTTCCTTTTCCACTCAGTAATCCATTCATTCCTTTCTCACTCAGTAATCACTTTTTTTCTTCCCGCTCAGTAATCCACTTCATCCTTTCCTATTTAGTAATCCATTCCCTCTTTCCTATTTACCAATCCATTCCTTCCTTTCCCAATCAATAATCTCTTCCTTTCTTCCCGCCTTAGCATTTCCTTTCTCCTTTTCCACTGAGTAATCCCTTAATTCATTTACCTCTCAGGTAACATTTCCTTCCTATCAATCTCTGTAATCCTTTACTACTCAGCAACTCCTTTCTTGCTTTGTCTTTCACTTATCCCTTCCTTCTTTTCCTTCTCAGTAATCCCTTCCCGCTTTCGCCCTTCAGTAATCTCTTTCCCCCCTTTACCCTTTAGTAATCCCTTCCCCCTTTCCAACTCAGTAATCCGTTTTCCCCTTTACCACCTAGTAGTCCCTTCCTCCCTTTACCGCACAGTAATTCCCTCCTCACTTTTCCACTCAGTAGTCTCTTTCTTCCTCTCCGACCTAGTAATCCATTCCTTCCTTAGAAACTCAGTAATCCCTTCTTTCCTTTCTCACTCAGTACTCCCTTCCTTTCTTTCTCATTTATTGATCCATTCCTTTATTTCCCACTCAGTAATCCCTTCCTTCCTTTCCCAATTAATAATTCCTTCATTTTCCACTCAGTAATCCCCTTTCTCGTTTGACTACAGTAATCACATCCTTCCTTTTCCATTAAGTAATCCCTTCCTTTGATCCCTAATCAGTAATCTTTTCCTTCCTTACTTCCTTTCCCACTCAGTAATCCCGTCCTAACTTTCCACTCAGTAATCTTTTCCTTCCTTACTTCCTTTCCCACTCAGTAATCCCGTCCTAACTTTCCACTCAGTAATCCTTTCCTTCCTTTCCCGCTCAGTATTCGCTTTCTTTCTTTCCCTCTCAGTATTCCGTTTCTTCCTTCCCCAACAGGCAATCCCTTCTTTTCCGACTCAGAAATCTATTCTTTCTTTCCTACTCACTAATGCTTTCATTCTTTTCCCGCACAGTAATATCTTCCTTCCTTTCCCACTCAGTTTTTCCTTCCTTCCTTTCCTCCTCAGGCAAATTATTCCTTACTTCACCCTCAGTATTCGCTTCCTTCCTTTTCAACTCAGTAATCCATTCAAACCCTTTTCACTCGGGAAAGCCTTTCTTCCTTCGCGCTCAGTAATCACCTTCTTCCTTTTCGAATTCAATAATCCATCCCTTGTTTCCCACTGAGCAATCTATTCCTTACTTTCTCACTCAGGTATCTCCGGTCTCCTTCCTGACTCAGTAATCCCTTAATTCATTTAACTCGCAGGAAACATTTCCTTACTTTCAATCTCCGTAATCATTTAATTCCTTTACCACTCAGTAATCAATTCATTCCTCCCTTTCCCACTCGCTAATCCCTTCCTTTTTTCACACTCATTAATACTTTCCCCCCCTTTACACTCAACAATCACTACATTCGTTTCCTAATCAGTAATTCTTTTATCACTCAGTTATCCCTTTCCCCATTTCTAACTCAATAATCCGTTCATTCCTTCCCCACTCAGAAATCCCTTCCTTCATTTCCCACTCAGTAATCCATTCCCTCTTTTACCATTCAGTAATCCTTTCCTTCCTTTTTTCCCCCCTCAGTGATTCCGTCCTACCTTTCCCGCTCAGTAATCCATTCATTCCTTTCTAACTCAGTATTCCCTTCATTTCTTTCCCACTCAGTATTCCTTTCCTTTCTTTCCCACTATGCAATCCCTTCCTTTTCCACTCAGCAATCTCTTCTTTCCTTTCACACTCAGTATTCTTTTCCTTCATTTACTACTTAATAATCTCTTCCGTCTTTTACTACTCACTAATACTTTCCTCAATTACCTACTCAGTAATCTCTTCCTCCGATTTACCCTCACTAATGCCTTCCGCCCTTTCCCACTCAGTAGTCCCTTCCTTCTTCCCCCACTCAGTAATCCCTTCCTTCTTCCCCAATCAGTATTCCCGTCCACCTTTTTCCACTCAGTAATCCCTTTCTTCTTTTCCCACTCAGTAGTACCTTCTTCTTTCCAGCTCATAGTCCCTTGCTTCCTCTCCCACTCAGTAATCCCTTCCTTCCTTTCCCACTAGGTAATACCTTTCTTCCTTTCCTACTCATAGTCCCTTCCTTCCTCTTCCACTCAGTAATCCCTTCCTTCCTTTCCCACTCAATAATCCCTTTCTTTCTTTCCAACTCAGTAATCCCTTCCTTCCTTCCTTTCACACTCAATAATCCATTTCTTCCTTTCCCACTCAGTAATCCCTTTCTCCGTTCCTTTCCCACTCAGTAATCCCTTCCTTCCTTTCCCACTCAGAAAACCCGTGTCGTATCTTTCGTGCTAATTCACAAAATTACTTACTCGCCCTTATCGATATTTCAGCGTTTAACTTTACAAGAGCAAATGCATATCTTGAAAGCCTTCACTGCCGTCTTCATTTTAACAGACTGCATGGCCTAGTTAGGCAGGTTTCCTGCGATATTCTTCATTCATTTTTATTTTTCCCTCATTATTCTTGACAATGAACTATCCAAATATTGCCTTTCTTTAGTTCCGTCGACATCATTAATTCCGGGTATTGGTCATGTCGGGTTCGCCCGCTGTTATTTTTGACTCTTGAACTATGGGGCGAAAATGACCATTTCTGCCCCGAAGATTAGGGACGATTTTGGAATCACTTTGATTTTGCTTTCTAGACATAGGCCCCTCAAGGGGGTGCCTAGAGGGGCATTGCGCCCTCCAATTCCCAGTGCCCGTCAAGTCTCAAAGTAGATTGAGACTCCCCAGGCCTTATTACTTCTAGGCAAGTCCACCCACACAACCCTTTTGATACTCAGTTTATAAGGTTCTTCTCACCTATTTTCGTGGCTAATTTCGCAGGCTAGTCGCCGGCCAGATTTCGTCCATTCATTCCTTGTCGGGGCCTGGATGAAGCTGGTACACCCGTCTCTCTCTCTTAGCTGTAACTGGGGTTGTGATTCTTAATATTTCAGCATTATTCCTGTCCTTTACTCTCCCTACTGTCTTCATATTTATTTTCCTTATTTATCCTTTTACGTACCCGCTAGGGAATGGCATATTTAGCTTGTGCAACCTTGCTGCAGCTGACATCTGTAGGTTTGTGTTCCCTCTTGGCACCAACCCCCGCATTTTGCTTTACCACCACTCCTAATACCTGAATGCCTGAAGTCGGATCTATGGCTATATATCCTCCACACGTTTTTACTTCCTCCAACTTCACCAATTTATTTACAGATCTCTCCTTACAACCTTTTTGTGTGAGATTCCCTCGTTGTTATTGCGCTTTAAATTTAAGAGTAAAATAATCCCAAGTTCAGTGCGAAAATGTTAAAGTGATTCAAGATGGCCAGAAATATGATGAATTGTCTTCTTTCAAGGACTAAGGACCGATAATGGTGTATGTGTCAACATAACCTAACCTAACCTAAACTATGTTGGGTTTGGTTACACTGATGTTCAATTTGGAGGAATATGTTTATGTGATCTAAGGTTGGTGAAGGTAAAGATAGAGTTAGGGAGAAGTAAAACTGTGTGGAAGAGACGTCGCCCTAGAGATCTAAATAGGTGAGTGAGTACACAGATCCATTGGACTGTGATTGTAACCCTCTCGAATCTCCCAAACACTCATTGTGGAGGCAGATTTCCCGGCGCCGAGGTTTCCTTTCGATCCCCAAGTGTCGTTGCTCCGAGAGAGCAATCCGGAAGACTTTGAAGACCAGGAGTTCGTTTCGTTTCCTCTTGCATGCCAACTTTATTACGGGTCTTACCTCTTAAAAAGGTTAGAAGAAAATGTATGTAGTAAGAGTAGAGAGTATAGTGGGGTTTTGGTGAAGTGATAAAACAGAATGAGTTGAGTATTGGTTGTAGTTGCTGAGTGATCAGCCATGTCTTGGTTTTTATAAGGGGTTTCTCACCTCATCTTGGTCACGCTGCTGAACGTTTATAGTTTGTTTAGCTTGATGAGAGAGAGAGAGAGAGGAAGAGAGTAAGAGAGATAGAGAGAGGAAGAGAGATAGAGAGGGAGAGAGAGAGATGGAAAGTCAGAGACGAAGGACAGATGGTCCGACGCCCCATCCGGGCGCTCTTAAGAGTTGCCAAGGTGGAGGGTGAGGCAAGACTCGGAACCCTTTTGTAGTCCTCCGCAACCACGTTGTACATAGTTCAGTAGGCTATGGTCAGTATGGATAAGGAAGGTACAAGTAAGAAAGAGAGAAATAAGAAATTTTCAGAATAGGGCAGAGAGGAAGTATAGTATGAGACAACAAAGTGGAAAATAGTCATTGGACCTACGACTTAATATGGAATCCGAACCACGTTGCGTAGTATGTAACTGTTCTAATTAGTTGCTATTTTATGACCCATGTCCCACGTGTCCGCTGTGAGTCCCATGTGAGTGGGGGATAGGTGAGAGTACAGATGCTGAAATGTGAAGGAAGGGAGAGATTTGCAAAGAGTTCTAGTTTGCTCCGAGATCAGACTTATCTCTGTCCATGGTAGGTAGTTATAGGTAGCATATTCAACTTAAAAGTGAGTTTCGCGTGAAAATCACTCAAGTCTGTTTGTTTGGTGGTGTTGGAACCACATTAGAATCTAATATGACTCAAAACCAAACCACGCTCTTACCAGGATAAAGCCTTAGTTGATCCAGCTCAAAATTTTCCTTCGCCATTAAAGGAAGCAACGATCGCCTGATTACCCAGCCTACGAAACGTCAAGAAGATCCCCTCTTCCATGGGGCTACTTAGCCCGCCCCATAGTTTATATTAGGCGTTCAGATCCATCGAATGCTTCTTCAGAAGTATTCGTAGCAAGGATATCGTCGTTCCAGATCTCTTTCAATTTATATGTTCCTCCCATGTCCTGATATTAGGATTACGTCCAGGTTGATAGTTGTGAAGAAGTTTCCATATCTCTTTTCTTTATCTATCCAGCCGTTTGCGTTTATTTGAAGTATCTTTAATTTCTTAAGTTCCATATTCCAATTGTTCATTACTAATTCGTTTAGTCGTTTTCCGTGGAGTCTGTGTGAAGTGGTTTCGAGTGACTCTTCTCTAGGTGGTGGATTCCTCTTTTTAATGGATTCAGATTTTTTGTTGGGGGGGGGGGGTAAGTATTTATCGTGTCCATTCTTTATAGGTATCGTCAAAGTTGTTTTCCGACTCTGTGTCCTCGCAGTTCAGGCAATCTTCTCTTTCCTTTGTTTGCACTAGATTGACCCGTGTAAGTGGTACTTGTTCGCTACTTTTGCCATTAAAGAGTGTGTTTCTGTTGTTGCTTTCATTGATTCTGAGTTTCTCCGATTCTTATATTTTGTTAATTTTCCTCCTTTTGAAGCATATCATGCCATGGTAGTGTGGCCTCCTTGGCAATTATGTATTTTTTATTGATCTGTTACATTTGCACCACTTATAACCTTCTGTTCCGCATTCGGAACAGATGATACGATCTTTTGGCGGGCAGTTTTGAGTAGTGTAGTCCTCCATGGCATAGCACCTGAGCAAATATGTATACTTGTGTAAGCGTCTCTTGGAATGTGTGCAGATAGGATTCTCATGCTGTAAGCTATAAGCCCCCTTTTCAAAATCTTAGAAGCGATTTCCATAGAATCGCTTGTTAGCTTAAAGAGGTGAGTGTGGTCATAAATTTTTACAGCTCTGAAATCTTCAGCCATTTCTGTCTCTTTTGGAGTTCTTTTAATTCCTGGCATGTGTGTTCTTCTACACATGATTTGATCTTAAGTCATTTAACAGTTCTCTTGGCCGCGATCTGTGGGAGTATTCTAGCTTAAAAGTCTAAATTCTTCAGCGTTATTGTTCTTGCAGAGGAGCGCAATTGTTCTACATCCTCTTTTCCAGGATGTATTTCACTGAATCCTGATGGAGTTTATATGCATTTAATAAGTGTAATTTCCAAATCCGAAAATATAAGTTGTATTACTCCTTGCGGCATTCCATTTTATCCGTTCGGAATCAATTTTAGCGGCAGTCTTTTGAAGTTCGGAGGGTCCATGTTTGGTGGGTGTTCTCCCACTTCAAGAGAGGGGTTCTTCTTAGGAACTTCCCTTGTGGAAAAATACCCAGTCTCCACTATGGTAGGAGCCTCTTTGTCAGCCTAATTCTATCTCGCCTCCAGAAACTATAAATCCCTAGCTTTTTCCACTTCGCCATGTCATCATCATTCGTTTGAAGTCTGAAAGCGCTTGCTTTAACCCTTGTAACACAGGAGCCAAGGCTAACCGAAAACAGAAGAATACGCTCCCAGAACCGGCCTTTTCTTTGATTAAGCCAGGTTATCATGGCTGGGGGGTGGGGGGAACTTACGCCTTTACACCATCCTCCTAAACCAGCCTTACGCTGAAAATTGACATAGGCAAATTATTTTCCCCAAGGCGATGTTCACCCTAATACAGGAGCATAAAAATAGAATATCGCCACTTCTCCCAACACTAGGGTACACAAACCCGTTTCTACCCACCCTTCTTACTCTCTAGCTCCTCTTTAACCAACACCAGCTTTCATGCCACCTATCGTGCATTAGCCTCGGCTCCAGCCTCATACCCAGACGGAAACGGGTGGTGCTAAATGGACAGGCTTCTGAGAGGGTGCCCGTTACTAGCTGGGTGCCTCAAGGTTCTGTCCTAGGACCACTACTATTCATCATCTACGTCAACGACATGGACGGTGACATGGTTGACAAAGTTTCCAAATTTGCCGACGATACCAAGCTTGGTATGGATGTTGCAAAGGATGGAAATACTGCCCGCCTGCAGGAAGATCTTCGGAAGATAAGGGAGTGGCCGGACACGTGGCAAATGCCTTTTAACGTGAACAAATGCAAAGTGATGCATATCGGCCACCGAAATCCCTAATCTCATTAAATCCTTAAGATCATTGCTATTGAATCAACGGACACTGAGAAGGACTTGGTTGTAACAATCACTAGTGACCTCAAGTTCTCGAAACAGTGCATTGAGAAGGAGAAAAAGGCCCAAATGATGCTAGGCTACATAAAGCGCCAGTTTAGATATCAGAACAAGGAGATTGTACTGTGTTTGTACGACTCACTTGTCCGACCGCACCTGGAGTATGCCGTACAATTTTGGAGTCCTTCATTTCGAAAGGACATCGCGAGATTGGAACGCGTACAAGCCAGGGCAACCAAACTGATTTCCTCTATCAGACATAAAAGTTATGGAGATAGATTAAGGGAATTAGATCTGTTCTTGTTGGAAACTTGTAGACTGCGAGGTCAGTTCATCGAAGTTTTCAAAATACTTCGAGGGTTAGACATTATTGACTACAGGGATATTTTCACACTTGTTGAGAGCAGAACAAGAAATCACAGTTTTAAACTTGAACTGAAGCGTTACAACCGTTATCTGTGTGGAAAATTTTTCACCTACAGTATCTGCGGTAGTTGGAACGCACTTCCAGTGGAAGTTGTCAACAGTGAATCTGTTGACCAGTTCAAGTCAAGACTAGACAGGGTCTGGAAAAGTTGCTGTTTAAGGACGTAAAGCATTTGAGCAGAGATGTGCCTGCTCGATTGCTAGTCCAAAGGTACCTTCATTGAATGGACCGTAAGATCTTCTAGGGTACTTTCTTTCCTTGTTACTCCTTTTTACTCCCGTTTGACCCCCCATCCTGCTCAACCCCTCACCCTTCCACTGCCCCAAACCCTCTTTTCCCCCTCATCACACTTTCTGAGTCCGTTCTTCTACCGCCTTTGCTTCATTTCACTCTCCTGCCACTCCACCTGCTCCGAACCAGGCCCATACGTCCACCTTCAAACCCTCCACCAGCATTCACACCCCTGCCTCCACAAACAAGAGGGAAAATCTCTCCAATGACCTGCGGCGTTTTGTGGTAAAATGATAAATGTTTATTGCATTGATGGCTTCCCATGGTCATATGGGTCATTTCCTGGCTCTAAATGGCTAAATAAGATTTTTTGCCACTAGATGGTGCCAGATCCGATGGCAGATTTGAAATCTTCAGGGTGAATAACCATGGGCTTCATGGTCATATGGGCAATTTCGTGGCTCTAAATGGCTAAATAAGGCTTCTGCCACTAGATGGCGCCACGCAGCACCAAATCCGATGGCAGATTTGAAATCTCCAGGTTGAATAACCATATGTCCCATGATCATATGGGTCATTTCATGGCTCTAAATGTGTACAATTGAACTTTACTCCTTTTTTAAAAAAAGTGATGCCTTGGCCTGACGCTTTGCCGCAGGTAAGAACACTAAACACATACCTTCGTCCTCCTCTAAAGCCCTTCTGCCCAAACAGACTCGAGTGAACGTCACTGTGGCCCTCCCACTCCTTTGGTGCAATCCCAATAGATTAAGGAACGCAAAGTGGCGCATAGAAACTCTGCTGCACGTACGCTTCGAACCAGACCATAGGTCGGCTTATGGTATTGTAACTAAACGTACGCAGTTGGCACGGTGTGCGCCACGCCGTTACCAATTTGGTACTCAATACACAAAGACCGGAAATTGTACTTTTGAACTAAACTCACCAGGCACAAGAATCTGAATCGCAGGTTATATCACACATACCTCCACAGGCGCTGCAACTGGTATCAGCAATCTTTGTGAAGCACTATATACAATACACACTTATCAACACACAAAACAATATACACACTTACCCCGGTATACTTCTTCTGGCCATTCACTACAGTTTACCACGACAACAACTAGACTAGACATTCCTCTCCGGGCTTTATCTAACCACAATCCTCTACTGTTCTTCATCGGGGATCTAAATGCATACCATCCAACACTACTTTTCAACAAGACTAATGACGTGGATAAGTATTTGATCCGTGTCCTGCAGCGATTTCGCTGTGAGCAAATAGGTCCGACCTTCCACACTTAATTTTGGCCCCACTGAGAGACTTCGTCCCCAGACATCGTCCTTTGAAATGACCAAGCCACACCCTTCAGCACACGATAATCCTAGATCCCCAGTTATTATCTGACCACATTCCCACATGCATATTCATATCTTCTTCCCCTCTCCTCATTTCCTCACTCCCTACCAACCTTTATGACTACAAACATACAAACTGGGAAGAGTTCAAAAGGCACATGTCCACGAACAGACCAAACGACCTCAACCTCCAGAACACTGACCCTGCACAAATAGACAACGACTGGAGCGCACTCATGGATACAATAAACACAATAAGGAACCTTCATAAACCACAGAAAACATACATGCATAAAACACCACATTTTACATGCACACACAAAGACTCATCACCATATACAATAACTACTATGGCCAACTTGGCCAAGACCCACGCCAAAATAACATTAGACTCCTACATGCCCGCATCTTCCAATCGTCAGTGGTGGAGAATGCCACGCATAGCGGATGATGCTCGCTGCATTGACCCTGCCTTCTTCTGAGGCCGCGTGAGGATGTTGGCACAAACTCACATACACACATAACCCTACAACACATCAATCGCACCATCACTAACACTAATGATATCCTCGATGCTTTTACGTCCCATTGGGATAACAACCACGCAAACATCCCCTTGGGATAACAACCACGCACACATCCCCAAACCACATGCAGAGAAGCACTTCCAGGAAGTCTTGGAAAGATGTCGGCTACACGTGGCAGAGCTTGGACCTACTCCCTTGGCACGAACGGAGGTACTTGACAACTCCACCACACTAACCACTCCCATCACCGGCCAGGAAACAAAAAACTGTATATAAACTATCCCAAAATGCGCTTCTGGCCCCTCTAGCTACCCAGCCACAATATTTCAACACATACATGAAAACATATTTCCAACACTAAGAGACCTTTACAACACCTCAATTGCCTCTGGCCACTTTCCTCACATATTTACAACACGCACCATACTACTACTAGAGCAAAACAAGAACCATAAGCTTGCAAACAGTTTAAGGCCTATTGCTCTTTCAGAGTTCTTAGACAAAATACTCGAACGTTTGATCAAAACGTCTCCGTGAATTCCTGCAGGAGAGTGACTGGCTCTGCCCCTGCCAATGTGGCTTTAGGCGAGGCCGGCCCATTCAAGCGGTTGTGACCATCGTTAATGACATAATTCAGAAAGCGTGACAGGACAAACAAAAGAAACTCTCCATCAGAACAGTGTGGAGAAAGCATTCGATAAATTGCTGCACGAAGGACTCGGTTGGAAACTAGTCAACAATACGGAGCTTCCTCACGGTACTAGAAGGTTTCTCTCTTACTACCTTTCTGATAAGATATGTCACATAAAATACAATAACACAACATCACACGTAGTCACACCACACGCCAGCATCCCACAGGGTAGCGTGCTGGCACCAGCATTGTTTATCATCTAGACAGAAAGTAGCTGGCACAACCATACACTGTCCTACGCTGACGATGGGACCATTCTCGTCTCCATCCAGGGAAGCGAAACGATTGCGCGTCGTGCACAGATAATTCTGAACGACAAAACAGAGTACAATGACAAGTGTCTCATAACCACAAATCTTCTGAAGACAAATATGAGACTCTAAAGTGCCTGGGACCAGTTCGGAAAAATGTAGGACCTTTTATCCAGGGCGTTTCCCGAGATAAAAAGTCCTATCGCAAATAAATACAGATAACCATTGTTTGAAATTCTTATATTGTGCCCTAAAAATATTTTTACTTGCTGATTATTATTATTTTTAGATTGAAGGCAGATTTAGGAGATGTGCACACTCTCCCTATCATATAATATACTTAAAATGAGTAAACATTTCACCGCGCGTGTTCGGCAGTTTACGCTCACGTTGGCGCCACAGAAACAGATCGAGCGTCTTATCTAGATAAACTCTATATTTTAAGAATAGGATTTTTAAATATTTGTCTCTTGATTTGAACATCCTTCTGTGGGACGGGGAGAGAGGGAGGGAGTAAGGGAGAGAGGGGAGGAGAATTTTTTTTTCTTTTGTTTTGGATATTCTTGTTGGGGAGAGGGGGAGAGGAATATATGGGAGAGGAAGATGTAGGGGAAAGATGGGTAGGGGGATAGAAGGGGAGGGAGAAATATAGGGGGGAAGGGTAGGGGGCGATAGTGGTAGAAGTAGAGGGGGGCGATACTGGTAAAAGGGAAGATGGGGAGAGGGAAGGTGGAGGAAGATAGGAGTGGGAGAGAGATTACATCGAGATTACATCGAAAGTCTGGTAGCAACAGATCTACTGATCCTCACTAGGCTACCAGAAGGATTATGGATCAAAAAAGCTCTCTGAAACGGCAAAGTAAAGGCGAGGCAGGAGAAATTTGCTAAAGTAGATTGCAACTTTATTAGTTACTATTTTTCATAGAACAAGTCTGGGTTAGGGTTTGTCATCATCCATTTATCAAATTTGTCTTTAAATGAAACTATACTAGCTGCGTTAACCATCGCATCTGGTAGATTATTCCAGGTTCTTATGGTTCTGTTGAAGAAGAAGAATTTCGGTTCGTTTGCCCGAAAGTGACTTCCCTCAAGCTTAATGTTGTGACCACGCGTTGATTCATTTGATATAAATATTAGAAATTTTGATTTGTTTACATTTTCAGAACCATGAACGATTTTAAATAACTCTGTCATGTCCTCGCGTATGCGTCTCTGTCTAAGAGAGAATAGATTTAAGAGCTTTAAGACTGTCCTGGTAATTCTTTGTTCGCAAGTGAGGAATCATATTGGTCATTCGACTCTGGACTCTCTATAATCTTTCTGTGTCGCATTCTAGATGTGGTGACCAAATATGCACGCAATATTCAAAATATGGACTAATTAATAAGTGCATTATAAAGTGTTAGAATACATCTTTTAGACTTGTTTCAAAATGTACGCCCTATGAGACCTAGTATCTTGTTTGCCTTTTTCACTGCTTCTATGCATTATTTACTTGATTTAAGGTCGCTGGAAATTTTTACACACAGATCTTTTTCTACGTTGACGTTTGGTATGTCAGTTCCGCCCAGTTTATAGTTGGTTCTCGCGTTGTTTTTACCAATGTGGAGGGAGCTGCACTTTGCGACGTTCAAATTCATTTGACATTTGCTCGCCCATTCAACCAATTTGTTTATGTCCTCTTGAATCAGTGCACGGTCTTGGGAAGTTTTTGCATGGCCGCCAATTTTGGTATCATCTGCAAACATTGATAACTTGTTACTTATTCCGATGTCTATATCATTAATGTATATGAGGGAGAGTACTAGTCCAAGCACTGATCCCTGTGGCACGCCACTTGTTACTTGAATATAGCTGGAAGAGCTGCCACAAATTACTACTCCTTGACTTCTTTTACTAAGCCAGTTTTCTATCCATTTAACTACTTTCCCTCCGATACCATGAGCTTTAATTATGACAATCAATCGTTTGTGTGGTACCTTGTCGAATGCCTTCTGAAAATCGAAATACACAATATCGGCAGCTCGGTCTTCATCATATATTTTGAATATGTCGTGAAAGAAATCAAGCAAGTTTGTCAAACATGATCGTTTAGACGAAATCCATGCTCAGAATCTTTTATAAGGTTTTTCGTTTCCATGTGATCTACAATTTTGTCTCTCATTATTCTTTAAAATAGTTTTCCAATTACTGAGGTTAAACTAAGAGGGCGGTAGTTTTCGGCACGGGAAGGGTCTCCCTTTTTGAATATTGGTGTAACATTTGCTATTTTCCAATCTTTCGGTACAACACACGTTTCTAAACTTTTATTGAATATATGTGTCAGGGAGATAGTGATTGCTTCGCGTATTTCATATAAAACGCGAGAGTGAATCCTGTCTTGACCAGGAGAACTATTTACGTTAATTGCTTTCAGGCCTTCTCTGACTTCGTTTTCAGAAATACAAAAGTCACTCAAATGTTGTTCATTGATGTCGAACAATTCTACTGGAACTGGAACGCTGCTCTCATCTTCAGTAGTAAACACAGAAGGAAAAAAATTATTAAGAATTTGGGCCATCTCCTCATTATCATCCACAGTCTCGTTATCTTGAGAGAGGAGCGGGTTAATCGATGGGGAGGTTGTCTTTTTACTATTCACATAGTTGAAGAATAATTCAGAATTTGTTTTTACTTGCTGAGCGATAGATTCTTCTAAGTTTTTTTTTTGAGGATTTATCAGCTTCTTCGTTTCTTTTAACTTTTTCAAGTTATTTCCATCTACAGTTGATTTTGTTCTCTGAAATCTAGAGTATGCGGCATTCTTTTGTCCAAGAGTTCTTTGAATTTCTCTGGTAAACCATTTTGGCTTTGCAATTGTAGCTTTTTGCTTCCTTTTTTGTGGAATGTATCTTGAGCAGTTTGTATTAATTATAGACAAAAGTGAATTCCAGCATTCTTGGGGATTATCGCTAGTAGTTAGGGCTGACCAATCCTGATTTTGTAATTCCTTAACCATTAGGTCCCATTTGGCGTTAGCGAAATCAGATTTGAGGGAAGCATTGGTATCCTCTTTGTTGTAATTAGCATTTACGTTGAAGTTTACTTTAAATTCTACCTGTCTGTGGTCACTGCTTGGAAAAAAGTAACCGACATTAAGGTTGGTTACCATGTTAGGGTTGGAGATTAATACTAAGTCAAGAATATTCGGGTCTCGTGTAGGCACGTCTACTACTTGGTAAATGGAACCATTCAGAAGACCTTGGTAGAGAGTATTTCCAGAGGCTGTCGAAAGCGGTTCACTCCAGTTTTTGCAGGGTAAGTTAAAATCTCCTAAAATTAAAGAGTTGTGCCTACAAGCTATATCATTAATAATCTCGCCTAAATTTGTATCAACTTCTACGTCCTGCTTCGGGGGCCTATAGAAGACGAATAGTAGCAAACTATTCCTACATATATCTGTGATTTCGACAAAAAATGCATTAATGGTTTTAGGGATTTCAAAAACTCTTTGGAGTGGGGAAAGTGATAATTTCACATATAAAATAACTCCTCCACCAGCGCCTACTAGTCATTATTATAGAACATGGAATATCCTGGGATTTGAAATTCTGCCTCAAAGTCTTTACTTGAGAAAGAAGAGGGGAAGAGAAAGTGAGAGAGATGGAGAGGGGAAAGAGTTGGGGAGAGAAGGAAGAAATAGGGGAAGAGGGGAGAGAGATGGGGAGAGTCACAAGGAGTCATAAGGAAAAGTTGTACCTCAAAGGACATTGCTGTCTATACCGTGGAGGTACTATTTTGGGAAGTGCCTAACCTATAGCTTTAAAAAAAGCATGGCACAGGCGAAGGCTCTCCCCTCACATTTCTCCCATTCGCTTTTCCGGGCACAGAAAGCGGAAAAGACACGTGATTGTGATGAGAAAACAGATCATAATCAGGAAATTACAATTGTATAGCTTAAACCTATTTTACTTGTTTCTATAATTTACGTTCTATACATATTCATGGATTACATCGTCCAGTCTAGATTTGAATTGTTCTATAGATGAACTATTCACCACCTCGACCGGGAGATGGTTCCATGTAGCGCAGATCTTATACGAGAAGTAGCTCCCGCAAATATAAGTCTGGAACGAAAGCAAATCCAGCTTGAAACCATGGTTACGGGTCGGATTTGTGTTCAACGTGAACATCTTTCTGTAGTCCACGTTTTTGACACCCCTTAAAATCTTGAGGGTCTCTAGTAGCTGGCCTCGTAATCAACGGGTTTCCAAAGAGAAAAGCCTCAATTCTTGAAGCCTACGCTGATAGCCTTTGTGCCTACGTGAGAGAATTAGCTTGGTGGCCTTAGCCTGGACACGTTCCAGTCTATCTATGTCCTTACGCAGTGCAGGGGATCAGAATTGAACGATGTATTCCAGGTGAGGTCTAACTAGAGAGTTATACAATTTGAGGCAATCTTCTTGTTACGGAAGCGCAATTGCCTCTTTATGTAGCCCAATAGTTTTTGTACCTTTTTTTCTACATCGGCGCACTACCTGGAAAAATTTAGGTCGCTGCTGATTTGCACAACCAAGTCCTTTTCTAGGTCCATCACCTCCAGAACTCTCCCTAACAAGTGGTGGTTTTGTCGAAGATTGGCATAGCCAATGTGCATCACCTTGCACTATAAAGGTTAAATGGCATCTGCCAAGTCTCTGACCACTCACCTAACCTCTCAAGTCTGCTTTGTAGATTTTCTACTCATTCGCATGAGCTCACGCTGCTTCCTAATTTTGTATCGTCCGTGAACTTGGATATCGAGCAAAGCAACTCATCGTCTATATCATTTATCTCGCTTAAGTTTTCCCCTTCATTAAGATACACATCCGGCCTCAGGGTGGGACCATCTTCTTCCATTATAAACACAGAGGCGAAATAGTCGTTCAATACGTTAGCGATAGCCAGATTCGACTCTTGCAACGCGCCAACGTCATCTCTTAGAGGGACTATGCGCTGGCGAACTGGTTTGTACCTATTTACGTGCAAGAAGGATTCCTTTGGGTTCTCTTTGCAGAGGGACGCGTTTAGCTTGGCGTACCAGTGTTTTACCAGTTCTAATACTTTGTCTATACTGCATGAGACTATCGTTGCTACCGCTACTTCTCCCTTTAGCGTAGTTCTTTTTTCTCTTGCGAATTGCCGAGCCAATGCTGCAATTGAACCGTTTATGTTGAACATATTTTTCATTCACCTCTTGTTAGGGAACGAGCCTGGACTGCTGATTCATGAAACGATCTTTGAATCTCAGCCAGTTGGCTGAGGCACTTTTACCACTTACAGGTTCCAGTCGGCTTATCGCATCTCATAGACCGTTGAAGTTAGCGCGGCGGCAATCGGGTTTGTAGGCAGCATCGCGAGAGGGACTGCCGCACGGAGCGTGTAAGGTTAATAAGACTGTTCAGTGATCGCTACCACCTAGACATTCATCAACGCTCAGTCCAGAGACCGTGTTATCCTCAATGGTGAACAACAAGCCCAACAAGTTCTCACCTCTCGTCGGCTCTTCGACCCACTGTGTCAAAAGACTATTGTCAGCGAAGTTGATGAGTCGTCTTCTCTCCCCGTCGTACGATCTATCACCCCAGTAACTCCACGACAGTTAAAATCGCCCATAATTAGGCTTGGGCGATTTTCAGCCAACTCGGCAAGTTGAGCGTACAGGTTAGAGTTCGCTTCCTCGGGCTGCCTTTGTGGCCTGTATACCACCACGAGTCGGTATGGGAAGCTGCTAAAATTTATGTCTATTTCTAGGATCTCGTATACACGTCTAACATTGCAATCAACCACGGGAAAGCAGTTACGGACGTATAGCAATACTCCGCCACCTTCTCGATTGGGTCTATCTCGGTGGAATATCGAGTAACCGGGAATCATAATACTCACCCTCGAAACCTCGAGTGTCAGTGTGAAGCCAGGTTTCTACGATGGCAACTACGCCTATTCGGTTGTCACCGGACAATATGACTACAAGTTCGTCCCACTTGTTCCGTATTGACCTAGCGTTAAAGAAGAGGTATTTAAGGGAACGCGGGTTATTCCTCACGTCCCCTACCCTAGCGCGTTTCCCTGTGGTAGGGTTGAATTGTTGTACCCTGAAGGAGGCACAGCAATTCGAGCGCCCTCCGAGTCGCAGAGATCTGCACCGTGGGGACCCGAATCTTCTTCGCTGCTAGAAGGCCCCGTACTCCCCCCGGTTTGAGATAAAGCCTGTTTGCCAGAAACTGGAGAGAGATGGGGAGAGGGAGGGAGAGGGGAGAAAAAGAGAGAGAGAGAGAGAGAGAGAGAGAGAGATGGGTAGAGAGAGGGATAGAGAAGGGAGAAGGGAGAAATGGGTGGGTAGAGAGAGGGATAGAGGACCGATAGGGTGAGAGGGGAGAGATGGGGGGATATATGGGGGCTAGAGGGGGAGAGGAGGGAGGGGAGAGAGGGGGAGAAAAGGGGTATTAAAACATGATTTTTATTCCTACAAATTGTCAAACACATAGATTTCATTTAATATATATATATATATATATATATATATATATATATATATATATATATATATATATATATATATATATATATATATATATATATATATATATATAGTACCTCAAAGAGAAATTGGACGCGAATGAGCAATGAGACAAGAAACAGGAGTTTTTTAGAGGAAAGAGAAAGGGACATTAGAAGAAGACCAGAATCAAAGAGAGCAGAGGGCGGCACAATGAAGGCAATCCTTTACCGAGAAGAAAGAGATACCGCCAGGAATTTCAAACTTTTTCCCCTGGCGTTATCTCTGTCTTCTCGGTAAAGGATTGCCTTCATTGTGCTGCTCTCTATGATTCTGGTCTTCTTCTAATTTCCCTTTCTCTTACCTCTAAAAAACTCCTGTTTCTTGTCTCATTGCTCATTCGCGTCCAATTTCTCTTTCCTGTACTATATTGTAATATAGTCTGCAATGCAAGGTGGTTTCTGCACCTTTGTTTCTGTCTTCAAAAAAAATTGTTTTGAAAGGCAGAAAATAAATATGGCGAAAGCCCTGTGGTGGTTGTTATCACCCGCAGAACTTGCATTTGCTCCTTCTTCTATATATATATATATATATATATATATATATATATATATATATATATATATATATATATACACGCACCAGACTTAAACTACACGGCCACAGGAAGACTAATTATATACAAACCCCACACGAAAATACTCGGGACAATATTTGACAGATACTTAAACTTTTACGTACAGAAAAACACTACACGGAAAAAGGCCAAAAGGCATATACAAAATACGAGTACTATAATAGGCAGGTTCTACTCTGCGAGCCGCAAAATGCATCCACACCTATAGAAGAAACTAGCGAGGCCACTTCTCACATACGTACTAATCACATTCACAGCTGTGACTCACACTTGACAGATGAGAGCACAAATAATACAAAACTCTGCCCAGACATGTTGACACTACACGATAACCATAATTTCACATAACTAAATGTTTATTCGCACAGCTACAACGTGACAGATAGACAAACTAGGAAGAACACCCCCCTCCCACACACACACCTGCATAAATTTACACGAAAGACGATACGCTAAGTGGGTGCTGAGAATATACCCAGCAGCTCACGATTGCCTACAAACAACCACAGCTGGGCGCGACTTTGCCGCCGGATCTGGTGCGACTGCGACTTTGCGACTCTAATTTTGCCCCTTCCCCCTACAGTGCTACTTGCGATTTTGCGACTGCGATTTTCTTTTCCAGTGCGACTCCGCTAAATTACAAAATAAACTTTAGCGTGATAACAGAAAAATGCTTTTATAAGGCAGAAATACACATAATATATAAAACAGCCACGACAATTTCTTTAAAAAAAAGTCGTCTTTGTTCCTGTTCATAGTCGCGATAAAAAATGCGGAAAATTTGCTGTGCAACTTTGCTTAGTCCTACTTTTACAAAACGTTTGCGACTTTCGACTTTGCGACTTCGAAATTCATAGTGCGGCAAATTCGCAACTCGTTGCCGCAACGCTCAGCTCTGGAAACAACAGCATCTACACGTAAGATAACAGCCGCATGAATGTCGCGTTTCGTCTTCATCTCACATCTCATCCCTTGCACCCGCCCCTTTACCGCATCAACTAACACGACCATAACAGGCACAATATCCGTCGTATCGGTGTCTAACCAACGACTTGTAATTCCAACTATCTCCTCAAGAAGTGTTTTCCGCCTCATGTTCGTCTCTCACTGCACGATCTCCGTAGATCGCCACACTCTGCTATTTATAATTTATCCTTTCTCTTCCAATTCATGTCCTTCCATCTGCCTTAAAGAACTGACATTTCTTTCTTTCGTGAAAGGGAGGATAAAAAGAATGCTCCGCCTATTAGGGTGACAAGTCATAATGAAAGTGGGAAGAGAAGAAAGAACATTGATGAGATTCGAACCATTGACCCCGACGTCAATGAGACCGCAATAGGGCAAGCGCCTTACCGAATGCGACATCCCATTTCTTAATAAGTTACTTTCAAACCAATCCTTAAGTCGAGGCTTTTCCTTTGTCTAGCCAACTACTATAATCTCTACACCCAATATGAAAAGCTTTATTTTAAATCAATATGGATCGAGATAGCCAGAGTTTCTAATTCTCTAGCATAAAATAGGATGGGGGCAATAATGGGATTCAGCCGGTTCGCACCGCTTCATAAGAACCTTACTTCATTAATCATGAGAACCGATTGTTAGCTTAAATGAGGAGTTCCCAATCTTTTTTGAAATTTGGAAAATAACTAAAGTTAATAATTTCAATTGCTAAACTATAGCAGTGAGATAACCTATCGTTAGTAAGACCTGTAGTGATAGAACCTGTTCTTAATTTTTTTTTAATCCCACCACTGGATGGGGATCCAAATATTCCTTGAAAATGAAGCCGAACAAAAAACTAACCAACGAATTACAATTCGTGTAAAAAAAAGTTGCTAGACTTCTACTACCATGTGTACTAAAAAGAGGTGATCAGATAGATTAGCTGGCAACAGCTTAAACAAATCCATTATTTGAGCAAAATGTACTATTATTATAAAATGGAAGCAAGAAAAACCCTAATTCTTGGTTGTGCTGAAAGACTACTCAAATCGGTGATGCTTTGGCGCCTCCTCTACATAAGCATTCCCTAAACCATTAATGATTACATTCTTCTTCTACTACAAACCCATGTTTGTCTTTGCTTAAATTTTAACAAAGATTATGTTGTCAAATGGGACCCTCTGTTTAAATTATTTCTTCCATAATACGCTATCCAATCACTTCGTGTTTATAGACATCATAGCAATCTTAGGTGTTTATCGGGACAGGACATAATTCAAAAAGAGATGCTTTACTTTTTTATCAATTCTGATTTTCAGGCAACCTTTTGGTTTCCCATCGTATGTGGTTACATTGCACCTTTTTTAAAAGGTTTTATAATCAATGACTTTTATACATAAAGAGTGAATTGTAACAAAAAAAAAACGCTAATATTTTGTTTTCATCCCTTTCAGAAACTTTCATTTGTCATTCTCGTGTGTGGTGGCATAAACCTGGCAAGAACAGGTAAATATAATCGTCTGTCCTTTTCCTCTCTCTTTTGGTTTGCTTAAAAATACAACTTGCAACAATAGAATACGTAGCTTTTTCATGGGATTTCGTTGTTTTGCCCAGTCTTGTGGACCTTCGCGAGCGCTACCTGGCCCGGACAAGGATTGCCAGATTAGGCTACAAGTAGCGAATAGGGCTAGTTCGTAAGGAGTCTCGCTACCACTTTTGACTTGTTCGCTACTTATTACTCTTATTTTTTACCATTCAGTTAATATTTGCGTTCTCTTGAATCTTATCTGGCAACCCTGCCCGGTAGCGGGATGAATGGGGTCGTTACGGCTTGTACTTTGTACCCGGGACGCATTCGTAATTGTGGACCTTTAGGTGTTCTTGAGGAGGCGGGCGTCCTCCATTGTATATGGTTAGGTGGATTTTAGAGATGTATGAGGAAACGGGCTTCCTTCCATCACCTGATCATGCTTTTTGTTGTGTTTTATCTTTGTTTTTGTTGGTTTTCTATAGTTTTAAGTTGGTTGTGATTCGTTTATTTGTACTTTAATTAGCCTACATGTAGGCTAAAAAATAATAATAATTGGTAATTTCGTCGATTATCCTACTACTAGCAGTCGACAGATGTCGTAAATTAAAAATTATATAATAAGATGTCAGATTATAAGATATCAGAGCCGGCAAAAACCGTGTGGTCCACTTCTGGGCCAGCTCTCCTTCAAACTACGCGAATGCACTTAAAGTGTGCATCTAAGTGGTCTTACACATGTTTATTAGGGTGGAGCGAAAAACATTTTTTCTGAAATTTATTTTCCCACCACGATTTTTTTATGGGGTTATCTGACAAATTAAACATCCTAAAAGGATTTTTTTTATATAATAATTTTTAAAGGTTCCTCAACGCCATTGAAAATTGAAAATACTGCGATTTTCAACTAAATTTTGACTTTTGTGGATTATATCTGAAAATTAAATTCGAATTTTGAATCGATACCTGCAAACAAATAACTATTGATATTTAGAGGTTCCTCAATGATATATTATAGCGGCGTACGTGACAATTATGTTTCAGTAGCGCGGAGAATCTCGTTGAGAGTGGATGTGTATGTCTGTGTGGCTCTGTCTAGTGTCTATTGTTTCGATCACAATCTTTTATTTGTATTTAAGAACAGTTATTTATAGTGTATAATAAATATTTATACACGTTTTATTATATTTCAGAGCTAAATAATATGTAAGAAAAAAATTAAAACAATATTTATTTAGGGCATTTAAACCTGAACGCTTCATGAAGTTGAAAGCCATTTGTTTGGCGCACCCTGCGCCATTAGTAAACCAGTGTTGCCAACTTATAAAGATGTTATAAAATATGTTTTGTTTGGGCGAGAAAGGGAAAGAACTGCAATAGACAAGACCCGCCAATTAAACAAATTATCACATTAGTAGCGGAGAAGTTAATTTCTATTTGGAAAAAGGCATCAATCACTTGTGTGTGAATAGAGGCAGTTAGAAAAAGAAATTTAAATTATTATTCAAAATATCATGTTTTACTGAGAAAAGTTAGCAGGAAAAATGTCACATCATTCAAACAGAAATGTGACGATTTTACAAAGAATGCCAAACAATTGTTTGATATTTCGTGTTGTAAATGCAATAGCTTTGAAAACTGTTCTTGTAGCAAAAAAAAAGAAGGTGCCGCCATTGGAGCAAGCGTTTCTAGAAGACCAATGAACAACTAGGAAAATGGCAATAGATAATATCGATCGAATTCAATCAAAGAAGAATATTCAGAGTGCAGTTAGGAAGAATCGTGAGTATTGTCTCTTAAATCAACCATCTACTTCGACAGATAATATCGAAGTGATTCTTCCTTCATCCAGCACAGAAACAGAATCTGCCTACGAAGGCAGCGATTATGAGCTTCCTTCATCCGTGAAACGCAATAAAGCAAACAAAAAATTTGCATCCAAGACTCCATCTAAACGAATAAAATGATCAGAAAATGCGTTGGCATGTGACCGCACTGGTGTGTCTGATCGAGCTAAAGCTTTAATAACAAGTTTAATCCTTAAGTACTTATCGTCAATTGAAGGCACAGAAACTTCTGTAGTAGTTGAAAGGTCAAAAGTTATAAGAGAGCGTGTCAAATTAGAACGGATAAGCCATTATATTCTATTTATTTAAATGGTAGAAAAGATAGCACATTTCTAACACGCTGAAATCCATTGTCTTGTTCATCATGAAGGTGTATGCACCATGCTGGTTTGAAATAAAAGCTAATTCTTCTTCGCAAGATGGAGCACTCGACCTCTTCAAGACAGTGCAATCACTGCAAGGGATGAACAAATAGATTAAAGATATAGTTGCACATGCGGAAAACATTCTTCTCTGTATGCTGCAAGATGAAAGAAATCATATCAGGGAACTCACATGGAGAAGAATTATGAAAGCACGAAAAGACTATAAAGGGAAATCAATACGCAATTTCAAGATCCCAGACATAAACTTTGAAGCAGACGACTACATTCGCCTAATTAATTGGCAGCAGACCGTTGTCACCAAACCTCCGCTGACGAGGACGCTCTCTGATGATCAACTTGAAGAATTTATCCGTCAACAACCTAGATGGATATTCTGAAGTTTCCTTGTCAAAACACAAGCGGTTGAGAGATGCATCAAACTCGTCACAGAAGCGTCACTAGCAGTTTGTGTAGAAGACAAACGAGACGGCTATATAAGGGGTAGAATTGAGTCCAGGAGAAAAATACCCTTATTCAATACCTAAAAGGACTTCGTAATGAAAGGTAATAACACTACAAAAGTCTAACTGCATTAAATAAATGGATATTGAATAATAGTGAAAATTTAAATATTCGATGGTTAATTGTTCAATTTCTTCTATTTCAGAGTGATGATGATAAAAATCTACAGGTTGCATGGAAACAAACGGAAGAAAAGGAAGAAAAACTTATTGAGTAGTTAATAGATTATTTTTATTGAATAACATGGAAGTAGAAGTAGAAGTATTTATGTCCCCGTATAGGACATAAATGTTGATGTAACAACTTTAAGTTTGAAAACAAATAGATAGAATTTTCCGACATTTTTGCTTTTTTTTAAAAATTTCAATTGCGTCGAGGAACCTGAAAATATTAATTTAGAAGTCTGAAATTTCAACACAATAGTTTTTGATGTTGGGTCCATAAAAAGAACCGGGGTGGGAAATTGAATTTCAAAAATATTTGCAAAACCCCCCTTTTTCGATCCACCCTAATGTTTATGGTTGTTCATTTAACAACGATCTCCGGCAACTCGTTCCACGAGGAAACCACATTGTTTGAGAAAAGATTCTTCGCTATATTTGTTTCAAATCTTTGTTTCTTAGGTGGGTATTCATGGTTTCGGTTTCTTGAGGAAGCGTCCAACTCGAAAAGGGTTTTAATTTTTACTTTATTAAAATTGTTTAGAATCTTAAAGACTTGTATGAGTTCTCCTCTTAACCTTCTTGTTTCAAATGATTGCAGGTTGAGTGTTTTAAGTCTGTCTTCGTAGGACTTTTGACGTAGTCTAGGTATAATTTTTGTAGCACGATGTTGCACTCTCTCCAACATTTCTATATCTTTCCGCAAGTATGGATTCCAAAACTGAACTGCGTACTCCAAATGAGGTCAAACCAAAGATTTGTGCAGAAGAATTACTATATTTTCCGATATGTAGGCAAAATTCCTATGTATGAAACCAAGCACTCTGTTTGCTTTCTTGCATCCCTCCGTGTACTGTCTTCAAACTTTCAAATCGTTGCAGACTATACCACCAAGATTTTTTTCTTATGATACCTTTTTCAATGGCAGGCCTTTTATTGTATAGTTAAATTCTTCGTTTCTTGCTCCAATGTGTAGTACCTTGTATTTGTCAATGTTGAGTTTCATCTGCCAATTTTCTGACTATTCTACAATGCTGTTTAAGTCTAGATTTTATGTTGATCGGCAAGTGTTATTGATTTACCACCCAGCTTTGCATCGTCAGCAAATTTTGAGAATAGGCTCGCTATTCCTTCATCTAAGTCGTTTACATATATTAGGAAAAGCAATAGACCCAGCAGGATCCCTGGGGCACTCCGCTTGTTACGTCTCGCCATCTTGATTGGTGACCATTTGTGACTGTACATTGTTTCCTTCCGTTGAGCCACTCTTCGATCCACTTCAATTCTTTTCCACCGATTCCATGAGCGGCAATCTTCTTAAGTAGCAAAGTTTAGTGAGTAATGCTTATATGTAAGTGAAAAAGGAGAACCAATACTCTCCTCTGGCTGAGAATTGTAAGAATTCACTAAGCCAAAATAAGGGTCACTGGCCTGAGAAACGCAATTAATTCTCTCTTTCCTGTGAGGACTCTAAGCAATCACCATAACTCCTTAGACAAATCAGGCAGTAACAGCTACAAATAACGAAAGATATACTTACAGAATATAGAATAGCTATAAATGAACTTGGAAGATAAGAAAATATTATATAATGGTAATTTCATAAATTAAATATGAGAATTTGAAGTATAAATTGTTGTTGTAAGTATGAATGGATTAAAATTGAATAAAGTTTGAGATAATAGGATAATAGTTTGATATGTATTTGAGATCATTATAATGCGTAATTTGGGTAAACTTGGGTGAATGAATAATAATAAATTAGGGCAATGATTTTAGATAACTAGAACTAGTACGAATTCGAGTGAGATTGAGATAATGGAATAATTTTAATTTAAAATTGAAACTAATGGAATTTGGTAATAATGCAGTATGTACAAACAGCTAAAGTGGTCTGCATAATAATACAGAAATTAAATAAGGTACTTACATTTATATAACGGTAGTACTCCACAGAGAATTTAAAACATTAAATTGAAAACAGACCCGAAGTTATACAAATTTCGAGCAAAGTAAAATATACATTTTTTAAGGGACGCTAGCGAAGAATGGGTATTGCTAGGTTTAAGATGACGAAAAATATTAAATACAATTTTTAAATATGAAATTTGGAATTTGATCACCAAGATGTGTGATTCTTTTGTACAGTGTAATCTGCTACAAATGTAAAAGAATGATTGATTTCTTTCTTAGTTGTAAAAATCATTCTGATGGATGTCTTTGAAGAGAAAGCTATGACAATTATGAGGTAAAATTAATTGATGTTTGACTAAGAACTCGCAAAGAATGGGGAAAAAGGCGAGGAATCAAAAGTGAGAGGCAGTTGAATCACCCAGAAGTGGAATAGTACTTGCATTGCATAGAAGAAACATTTCGAAAAAAAAATAGGGAATTAAATAATGGGTACTGGAGGAGCTGGTTTGTGAATGTTGTACAGCACGATTTGAATCGTGCGGTAAAGAAGATTAGGAAGATTTAATTGCTGATATGAAAGTTAGGATGCATATTAGACGAGCATATCATGTTAATTAGGATAGCTGCATGAAAATATATGAGAGAGAAATGAAACGATTAATTAACTAAAAAAGGAAAAGAAATGAAGCGTTTAGATGGAAGATGAATGATGATCCAAATGGGAATTAAGTTATTTTCGGAAGGGAGGGACAAAGGTGAGGAACCAAAAGAGGAATGGTTGTGTAAACATCAAGAATAACAATAATATTACACTACTTGTAAGATATTAGTAGGTTAAAAGTAAATGGTCATAGTATTTTTATTATAGGCTGCATAATGGTGGCGTGGAACATGAAACGAATGTGAATATGATTGGCTTCGAAGGTGTAAGCTAAGTGATCTATCAGTATATGGAACTGATAAGTGCACCCAGTGCTGTTAGTGCAGGGTTTACAACAGGACCTAGGTTCTTTTGTAAACCGTATCTACAACAGTTCCTAGGTTCTGTTGTCTACCGTACTCTAGAGTTTGTGGACCGTAGATTAAAGGAACACCGAAAATGTGTAGATATTAACAATTAAAAAACATCACTGGTGTTTGCAGCTTTATCTATATTGATATCAGAAATAAGATATGATACGAGCATTTCTTCACCTCCCTGGTCTGTTTGATGTTTGTATTTGAACTAATAAAAACTCTTTCTCCTGTCATTCCAGAAGCCGAGCCCAAGGCGGAAGCGACGTCGAAGCCAATTCTTCGGCATTTTTCGACATTTAATTTCCCATACGGTTTTCAGTCCTTCGGTAACATTTATCATCATAATGAAGTTTCTTCTCTATAGACTAGTTTTTAAAGTTATGTGGGGATATTTCTCATCATCAAGAAGTTTCTCTTCTAAATCTCTACTTTTTAAAGTTTATTTTCTTCAAGAGGGAAGGTATCTAATATGTTTTAACTGTATACAAGTTCATTTGGACGAAAAGTAAAAAAAAATTGATTCCAATAAACAAAATGTAGATATACCTTAATCTACTGGAAAACAAATAAAAGTTCTTGGGGATTACAAAAGCTTAAAATCGGACTTCAGCGTGTTGTTGTGTATTCCCATTTAAATGTTTGCTTAAATAATTACTCGAATAATGTAACTTATCATCCATCTTTATTTCGGTCATAACACTTTCTCCCTTATTAGTTATACTTTAGGGATTTGGTCTTTTATTAGTTTCTGTTCATTGGTTTTACTGGTTTCTGTGTAATGGAAGGAAGCAGATTCGTATGTCAATTCTTAAATATACCCTTTGTTTGAAAAAATTATTTTGTTTGGCGTTTTTGAAGTGTGAGAGCAGAGAAGAGAATCTAATTTTCCCATGTTATGAAAATTATGGTAAGCAAACAAAAAAAAAACCGCACTGAACTTTACTTTCATAATAGCGGAAAAAAATAGGTCCCATATATTAGGTTGTCAAAAGATCAATGTCATTTTTTCTTAAAAAATAAATATTTACTGTACTAAATGATTAATTAAACCTAAGATATCCTTTCCATAAAATCTAGTGCAAAGTAAAGCTTATAGACGCCAATCTATTTAAAGTAAAACCCGAAAAAAGCAGTGAGCATGACACCTATTTTCTAAATTAATGTTACTTCCTTTTAATTTCAGAATCAGGCTCCCTTTTAAGCCAGAACAGCGAATATAATGACTTCGTGGACTTTGGGCGATTTAGGCCTGCAACCGTAAGAGGCCTTAACGCATTCTCCATTGGAGGGGGCTTCACGCCTCAACTTGCTTATGCTCTTATGTTCGGTGAGAACCAAGTAGTAGGAAACACATTTCCGAAGCCATCGGGTGGCGAAAGAAGAAAGCATAGACACGTTGAGAGCAGTGACCATGGTAGTGAAGAAAGCATTCTCGGGTTCCCGATTTACCAACGCGGACCATATGGAAGGCATCAGCTGCAAGGATATTTATTTTTTGGAAAAAGTCAGGTTGCTGAAGCGGAAGCTAGGCTTAAGGCTAGGACTAGGGTTCTAGTTGATGATCGGGGTAGGACTGCGCAACACCGTAGTATAAAAACATTCGAGGTACCAAAAGCCAAGGTTAGAATGAATCATTTTTAGGTCCCAACAAGGTACCAGCTCCAAAGGAACAGTTGATCCAGTAGTATGAGTAGACACCATTTCTTCTCCCAGTATATTTCGTCTATCTGTTAATGAATATCTTTCCATACGAGCGCAAACTTGATTTGAACAGGTTCTTAACTTTTAATTTCTATTTTTATATTAACTTATTTTCTTTCATGATGAAAGTTGCCAAGAATTCCTAATTAAAAATAGGCTATTGATAATTATAATTATTTTATAATTTATTATTAATATAAGTTCCCTGTTGTTAGCATTATGCATTATTGATACTTCTCTGATTTAGATTGAAGTTTGACTTACAAGAATACCGACTTAATGTTTTCTTCTTTTAATAAATACTTTGATTATGAGTTAGGAATAAGTTTGTGTCGATATTCGGACGAATTAAAATGATATTTATTACTTACAGAGAAGAGTTTCTTGTTTAGAAGGAAAGGGACTCCTCTGTATTTCTGGGATAGGGATAAAATTAAGAAACAAAAGTGAAACAATTTCAAAATTTTGTGCATAATAATCGGAAAAGGTAGCAGTAATAAGTTGTCAATATAAACCAGGGGTCTTAAAGCAGATGAGAATTGCAACAGAGGAAGAATTGCAGGGCGGAAATTGGGACTCAAAACAGTTTGAATATTGTCCTTCATAACACAATAATTTAAAAACAATATTTTAGGGAGGCTTTGAATAATAATAGATATTTATTTTTCTAAATTTGATTATGACCTAGGTATATTTTAATTTTTTATTCAAGTTCTGTCAAAGAGTTCCTTTAGAGTTTGAAAAATAAAAAACAATAAGAATTACAAATGGTGAAATTTAGTTTAGAAAATTTGTTAAAATTTAGGCATGGCTGCTTTTTTTTTTATTTATTCGTATATTCGAAAGTTTTATCAAAGTTATTTCTAAAATAGATTTTCAATTTTAATCTTTATTAAAGGGGGTAATAGCTACTGGCTCCTCTAAAAGAATAAAACCCCTCAAAACGAATAAAGCTAAATGAAATTCTTAGAGCAAATTTAAATGGAGAAAAAATTTAGTAGGATTATCTTTTTCATATTTAAAAAGAATTAAGATGAAAGATCTAATCTGACCTTCAGGCCTAGAAAATAAGCATGGATGTTAAAAAATATATATAACAAGAGTAAATTATTTGGAGATATGTACTGGAAACATTTTTTTTAAAATTTAGACCAAAGGCCGTTGGCCAAAGCCGGATAGTCCCGCTGCGGCTCTTCCTTCATAAGATATTTTACGTACAAATATTTTGCCACTATACAATTACATAGTTCAAAATTGCAACTTTTTTTCTTCGACGCGGTCTTATGATATATATATATATATATATATATATATATATATATATATATATATATATATATATATATATACAAGAAACATTAGAAGAACACAAGAATCAAAGAGAGCAGAGGGCGGAACAATGAAGGCAATCCCTTACCGAGAAGACAGAAATAACGCCAAGGAAAAAAAGGTTTTTGAAAATTCCTGGCCGGAACTCGAAACCGGGTCTGCTGATTGCCGGTTAGATGCTCTATCGCTAACTTACAAGACACAGTGACTCTACTTCGCCCAAAGCGTTACCCCATCAAATCCAGTATCTCCCTTATCTAGGAACCTAGCTTTATTTCTGTCTTCAAAATTGTCTTGAAAGGCAGAAAATAGAAATATGGCGAAAGCCCTGTGGTGGCTGTTGTCATCACCCGCAGAACTTGTATTTGCTCTTTCTTTGTATATATATATATATATATATATATATATATATATATATATATATATATATATATATATAGCTCACAAAGTAGCACTTGAAGTTCGTACTTTCGAACTTTATTGAGTTCATCCTTGAGAATGAACTGAATAAAGTTCCAAAGTACTTGGACGCACCTTTTCATTTTTCCTGCGGGACATTGCATATATATATATATATATATATATATATATATATATATATATATATATATATATATATATATATATATATATATATATAACCCTATATTCTAAGAACGAGATTTTTTGAAGGTTTGAATAAGATTTTTTCTTTTAGTTCGGTTGTCACCTAAGTAGATTTAATATTTTTATCAAAGTTATTCCTAATAATTCCTTTATAAGAAGAAGAAGAAGAAGAAGAAGAAGAAGAAGAAGAAGAAGAAGAAGAAAAGGGTGTTCAGGGTGTTAAAATAAAGATTCTATAGAGGGGATTAAAAAAGGCGGTTAAGATTAGCAAATTATGCCGTAGGCCACCCCTGCGGGGTGCCTGTGTAACCAAGCTCTTCCTGTTGAGGAACAGAACTGCGGGTTGTATATATATATATATATATATATATATATATATATATATATATATATATATATATATATATATATATATATATGAAGAAATACCCTTTTCAACTGACACTAGATAGAAAATATAAGAAAAGTGCATACAAGCGTAACACAAGGTCAGGTCGTGAAAGATCCCCTATTTTTTCCCCAATCCCCTACTTGTGGCTAATTTTTTGGGGGGGGGGGGTAAAGGACATATTTGGAAAAGTGGGTATTAATCTAGCCTTCAAATATAATAATTTCTTAAACCAATTGATGATTGCCAGGAAACCCAGAAAACATATTAACATAGGAGTATATGCAATACCATGCAACGATTGCCATAAAGTTTATATAGGGGAAACGGGGAGAAATCTAGACAAGAGATTGTATGAACCCAAAAGATATATTAGAGTGGGCAGCGAAAGCAGTGGAATATTTTGCCATGTTAGAAACAAGAATCATACGATCGATTTCAATGGAAGTAAAATGGTATTTAAATCGGCTAACTATGTTAAGAGAAGAATTGTAGAATCGAGCTTGATATCGTCAGTTCCTAATTTAAATCTATCTGAGGGTCAATTTTCTTTTAATCCTGTAATAAGAAAGCAAATAAACAAAATAGTAAAATGTCAGCCCTTCAATATGTTTAGGCCTAACCCCCTCCCCCTTCAGATTAGCCACAAGTAGGGGATACACCGAAACTGTTCTGAATTAAATTGTTTTCGGAGAATGTGGTTTATTTCGTCATCTTTTCTTGCGATATTGCATTAATTTTCATCATATATATATATATATATATATATATATATATATATATATATATATATATATATATATTAGCGGCCATAATATAATCGTCAGTAAGAACATGTGTATTTAAATATTTATTAAAGAAGTTTAACAAAACTTTGAGACTATATATTATTTCACATATTTAGACATATCTAATATCTATCTTTCGTGAAGATTCAAGTGAATGGAATAAATATTTCGTAAGTTATGAAGAAATAAACAAAATATCTTCAAAATTGTAACGGCCAAAAGCTAAGGGTCACTTAGAATAAAATAACTAGCAGCCGAGTTATTTGTGTTTAGGAGACTGTTGATGGGCTAATAGTTACTTCTTATGATCAAACATTATTGCAACATTTAATTGTCAACATGGAGGCTTGTGAGAGACGACCGGTGTCCTGTAATGAAACCAAAAAATTGTGTACCTTTACCAAGAGGGCAAGTCAAATTCTGTGAAGGCAACTACTGTATGAAGGTCTAGAAGTGTTATGAAACGAATTGTAGCTTATTTTAAGTCTGCAAGATAGACAGATGCTAAACTTAAAACCGGTAGACCTCGTAAAACGTCCCCAAGACAGGATCGTATTATAGTTCGAACGTCACTGAAGGATAGATTTAAGAGTGCTGCTGAGATATCCCGCGAGTTCAGCTCCACCTACGATGTTAACGTATCACGCAAAACAGTTTCCCGAAGGTTACCAAGTTCTAGATTGTTTGCTCGGGCACCGGCAAAGAATCCTCTGATCTTCAGGAAGAATCAAAGAGCCCGCCTTCGTTATGCTCATGAACATATCATTTGGACAGAATAACAGTGGGCGCATGTTCATTTTAGCGATGAATCGAAGTTTAATGTGATTGGTTCCGATGGCGAGATGTACGTCCGACGAAGATACGGCGAAAGATTATCTCGTGTACGTGTGAAGAAGACAATGAAATATGGAGGAGGCAGTGCAATGGTATGGGAAGTGATCTCTGCTGCCTGCCCTGGTCTACTTATTCGCATACAATGGACTGTCGATGCTGAAATCTACAAGCAGATTCTCAGACAGCATGCCCTTCCACATCTCCGATCCTCGTCAGTTCAACCTCGTATCTTTGTGCAGGACGACGCTACCTACCACACTGCGAAGAGGGTCAAAGATTTTTTGAGTGATAAAGGGGTTGATCTCACGGACTGGCCACCTCAAAGTCCCGATCTCAACCCTATAAAAAACGTTTAGAAGATTATTGGAGATGGGGCGCGAAGGAGAAATCCAAAGAACCAAGATGAACTCTGGGAATTATTGAAAAACGAATGGAACAAACTTACCCCATCATTTTGCAAAAAATTAATTAAGTCCTGTGGCAACTGATGTTGGGAGGTCATTGCTAGTAAAGGGATGTTCCCAAAATATTAATATTAAGGGTTACTTTTTTGTTCTTGTTCCATTTTACATTGTTTTTCTAAGGGACCCTTAACTTTTGGCCGCTTCAATTTGGAAGATAGTTTGTTTATTTCCTCATAACTTACGAAATATTTATTCCCTCCACTTGAAATTTTCACTAAAGATAGATATTAGATATATCTAAATATGTGTATAATATAGTCTCAATATTTTGTTTAACTTCTCTAATAAATATTTAAATACACTTGTTCTTACCGACCCTTATATTATGGTCACTAGTGTATATATATATATATATATATATATATATATATATATATATATATATATATATATATATATATATATAACAAGCTAACAGAGAAAGAACTAGAGGAAATGAACCAGCAAAGACCCTAGGATTCGTTCAAGGCCAACCCCGTTAGCACAAGACGAGATTAACTATCCTATCAAATACATATGCCGGAGGATAATGGTAACTCTACTGTTGGTACTCGGAGGCTGATACACACATCTTGTGTGTCAATTAAACCACGCCTTATAGGAACATTTTTCATTTTCTACTATCAACATAATTACGGTACACATTTATCTACATGTATACCCTTGAGACATTCAGGTTCCATTCTACTTCAAGCGCAAGTGCATAGTCATAGGGAAAGGGGTGTTACAACGGCTCTCTCTTAAACCCGGAGACTTCGCCTGCTAGCGGTGAAATCAATCTACTTACAGGAAAGACAGAAAAGAAATGGAAAAACTCATTCGTACACATGGTATAGAGAGAGTAGTCGACTGCATCTCTATTATTTTTCGTTCCTTCTTATATTCTTATATTTTCAGCGTTGCCTCCTCTTATGCGATATTTACAGTCGAAAAATACTCATCAAGTCGGTTTTTAAACATATTAACTAACGTGTTTTCCACTCTGCAATGTACTAGGCCATTCCATGTTTGTGTGATTTTAAAACTAAAATAATTTTAGGCTAAGGGCGAGTTGAAAAGTAAATTTACTAATTTGAAACCGTTTTGCTGTGTGTTAGCTCTGTCGCCTATCTTGAACAATAATATATAATTTATATTCGTAAATCCTTTTGAGATTTTAAATACTTCGATCAATGTAATCGCCTACGTCCAAGAGATAATAAGTTTAAAGACCTAAGTCTCTCTTCGTAAGTTTTCTCTTTTTCTAATCTAGGAATTATGATAGTTTGGTAGACCTACGTTAAGCTTTGCTAACTGCGCTACATCTTTGTTAAAATGAGGAAACCAAAATTACACAGTGTATTCTAGGTGAGGTCGGAAGAGGAATTTATATAGAGGTAGAATTATATCGTTCGACTTAAAGGTAAAGTCACGAGCAATATACAGTATCCTATCATTCGGGTCTGCTTTCTTAATAGCTTTGACGCATTGTTATGACACGTTGAAGTCCTCGGAAAGTAAACACCATACGTCCCTATCTAAATAAAGTGAGCTTCATCTGAGATCCAAAGGAGGTTAAGGAAAGTTGGGTCTCCTGAATCTTCTCCAGTATCTTGACTGCCATAGCCTTTCTCTGCTCCTTGTCTGAGGCTGTAAGGGTCTGCTTCATCTGTATTCTGTATGGGTAGGCCTTTACATCCATTACTAGCACTCTCCTGCAAGTCTTACGGGATATACCGAGGGACTGGCTTTGCTTGCGCACATAGCGTTTTGGACTCTGCTGAGCTGACTCTCTCACGCTCTCGACCAGTTCAGCAGTTCGCTTCCTAAGCGTCCTGAATGGCTTGGACGGTTGTCACTGGCTGCATTGAGGTTCTCCACTGTCCGATAGTTCTCGAAGTGGTCCACCCAGTCCTGAATTCTGCTCTTGGAGGTTTTTTTTCACATTCGAACTGATGCACGAAAGTGCCCTGCACTTTCTTGAACGGTCCTGTCTTGTAGTAATGTTTGACGCAGTATATTCTTTGCTGGAGCTCCCATTGAGATCTAGTTATGTTCACAGGCGTTTCTTCTGTCGTGTCCGGCAAAGTAAGAGTGATTAGTGAATGAATAATGGATATATCACAAAAATTGTCTGCAGGCCCGGGTTTTTTTTTTGGTGACCCTGTATGACGAAACAATTTATGGAACGCTACTCGCTACAAGATATGTAAAAAAGTTTCCTACTTCCGTGATGGTTCTATGCATAACTAGCAATGAGGAGTGCATCATACCTCCACACTTCTTGAAGCAGGGCCTCAGGGTGAACGAGGATACTTACATCATTGTCCCCGAGATCGTTGTGAAGCCCTATATAGGCAGGCTGACTGCAGAATGGAGATCAGTTTTCAACACGACTCAGCTCCAGCCCAGAAGGCCAAGAAGACTCAGGCGTGGCTGAAAATAAACGTTTCAAACAACTTGAGTCTTGAGATGTGGACCCCCAACTTCCAAGACTGCAACCCTATCGACTACTGTGTGTGTGAGGTGGGGAAGTGGTCGTCGAAAGAAATGTCAATAACGCCCTTCAAACCATAATCAACCCAGTCAAGAACGAAGTTCACAAGTTTATTGCACACGTGGACATGACCATCATCGCTAAGGCCTGCGCTTCCTTCCGCATCACCCTCGAGTCCGCTGTGTCCAATAACGGAGAGACAATTGAATAGTTTGAAATAGTATTATTTGAGCTGCTTCTGTGCCAATTTTCATAAAGAATTCTTGTAAAACACTTTTTAATTTCCATTATAGTTTTTCCATATCAACCTGCCAAACTTTGATGCGATTTACCTGCTATATGATAACTTAGCTGGAAAGTTCGTTATGAATTGGAAAATATTTTCAATAGGCTTTAATTTTTAAATAAACACTAATGGATCGTGTTTTTGTTTTTTTTACAAACACTCAAATTATGTAATATATTATTTATTATTAACAAAGTCAGGTAGGAGTTCTTCTTGGTTGCATATTCAAGTGGCTTCATATCGCGTGAATGGACAGCTTAGATGGGGACGGTAAAAGTGGCATTTGGCGTGAAGCGAGAGTATCGATGCGATTAAAACATGATATATATGATTCGCATCTCTTCTCAGTGGCACTAAATAGGCTTACGTGCCGTGAGTTTGCCAAGTGTTACCATCATGGGGATGGCAGCGGTCGCTGACTGCGCCACGGCAGTTAGCTAAGATTAAAATTACAATACCCTATCATATGCATATCCATCCCCCCGATCAAATGTTGAATGGCTTGGGCATAAACAGCTGCCGTGACATATCTTATTCCCTCAAAGGGTCAAAGATGCAAACCTGGTCTGGGAAGGATTGAACTCTTTGCGGTAGGATGCCTTTTTGTGAGAAGGTTTTTGTGTTTCATGAACAACTGTCAACCGACAGGTGTTCATGAAGGAAATTTGAAGTGCTTTTTGGTCAGAATGGATGGTGCGGCGAGGTACACTTCAAAATGTAATTTGCAGTCTTTTGAGGGTCTAGTGGAAATTTAGTTGGCTTCATATTTAGGATAGTTACGGTCATCAGATCATTTGAGCCTACTTTGGCAAGAAGTGAGTGTCGTTTGCGGCCTTTAATGGAAAAAGGACGATTACCTTTATTGAGGGATTTCAGGGAGTTTCACATGTTTCTAACGAACATATGAGTGCAAGTTTAGAAATCGTTACGCATGTCTACCTTCGGATCCTGGAGAGCTTGCGCAATGACGCGGGGCGCAATTTTCCCATGTGAGTTTTTAGGGCATCCGTGAATTCACTGAGGAGAATGGAAGCATCTAAAAGATTTGAAAATGTAGACGGAAAACGGAAAGAACACCAGTATAATGCCTATGCTGGTGATGGACAAATCATTCTTAGTTTGTGAGTGGTGGGAAAGAAGCACCCATGGTAATTTATTAGCCCGTTGATAAAGTGGGAAACTTGCAAAAAGTAAGCATTTAAGCGTAGCATAAAACGACTCGACTCCACTATTCCTCTTTGGATTGCAAGGAAAAGTGAAACTATGATTGTTATGATAGTTATAAGTAGTGATGAGCATAACTGCCTTACAAGCTTTTATTGTAATGATAGAACCAAGTAGTAAGGTATATTCAAACTTTCCCTTTATATAGGGTTTAATCAACTATATTCATGATACATCTAGAAATGAAAAAAATATTAGTAACATGAATGCATATGAACAAATATAAATGAATCAGAGGAACATATAACAGTCACTCTCACCAAAACGAATTAATTCCTTTTCAAAATTACAAAATATACAATACACTAAATAAAGAAACTTAAAGTAGAAATCGAAAAGATTACATCTGTAAACGACGTACAGGTTTATGAGCACGTAAAGATCTTCTAGAGCCAGGCAACTGTATTTTCAGATTGTCGTGACTATTCACACTGTTATCAGCATCATGAACCTGATCTTATGGTATCTGGATAACTTTTTCTTGCTCATTTTACAATATCTTCTCGTTGGCTTGAAGAAAGTTAGTAGTTGTAGATGGGTTGCTTCTCTCATTGCAGATTCCAATTTACAGTCCATTATAGTTACCTTACATCAGTTCACCTTAAATTTCATTCCATACTTTTCAGACATTTCATTACGTTACGTTATATTTCACTGCCTTCCTCACAAATCAACCATACTATCCTACACTTCCCATCCTGTTTACAAGTCAATTATACTTGCAATACCATCCTATAATCTCATCCTGTAATCCATATTTCAATTATATTTACGTTGTATTCCTTAACAATTCTCAATTTAATTATATCATTCTTTCGTATAATTGTAATTACCGCTCACTAGTTATTTCCTAATTCAATTCTCTCATTGTGCATTCGTTAATTTTATAAATATATATATTTTGTTTATCGTCCGTTTTCTTATAACCCTAGCGTCCGAAGTTTTTCCAAATTCAGTTCACGTCAGTCGTTAGGCCTAAATATTAGCAGACGACTATTTCATCCAATTCAACAAAATTAATGGTAATGGTTTTCAAATAGCTATCTAGGATGATTTATTAACTAAAATCAATCCCACTAATAACCAATACCATATAGGCATGGCCCTGGCACTAAAATTGCACAAGCAAAGTGTCTCGCAGAAATAGGGAGAATTGCAACAAATCTCATCGCAGGTATATATATATATATATATATATATATATATATATATATATATATATATATATATATATATATATATATATATATATATATATATATGACCAAGCCCATTGATCAGCCAAATGAAGCAGGTGAAAATTTAATCCCGTGTGGTTCTACAAACTGTCCCTCATTCTACTATTGCAATGCCCTCTGGGCATTCCTATAATAAAAACCATGGGAAACTTAATATATATATATATATATATATATATATATATATATATATATATATATATATATATATATATATATATATCAATTATTATGTAAAATTCATATCATGCAATTCTTTAACTTTTGTAAATTAGATCATATTTTATGTACAACTAAATAAGGAATTAATTCATTTATTTTACTTAATTTGTCAATTCATTTAACGTACTACTGTTTCAAACAACATATCTTAAAATTTCACACACGAACAAACAAACACGCGCTTTCAGCTCGACCAAATGGCACACTATTCTTTCTCATTCGACTCTCGCTATTCTCCGCATAAAGGTCGGTAATCATTCCTTCTATAATTAGTCATTTACCTCCAAATAAATCATATTTAGTTTAATTCCACACTCTTACAATTCTCTGCAAACGGCCATACGAGAGTAGGTCCTAATTCTATTTACTTCTCGTATTTGCAGCCCCCAATCCAGTCCATTATAGTCACCATATTATTTCATATTTATTTCACGTAAATTCATTTCTCTTCACATCTTGTTACTGTAAATCATATTTTACCATATATTATATTGTATACCTAATTCAACTTATCTGATTGTACATTCGTTGATTCTATGAATATATTAATATTTGTTTAATTGTTTTTCTTAAAACCCAGTTCATTATTTCTAAATTTATTTCGCGTTCGTCTTAGGCCTAAAAACTAGCAGACGACAACTTCGATCAAATAAATTTATGGATCTGGTTTTCGAAACGCTATTTAGGCTGATTTATTAACAGAAAATAAATCTCATGAATAACCATAAACTATAAAATGGTGCCCAAAGTTTAATAATCTCCCGTCAATTAATAAATAAGTTTCAACTTTAAAATAATTCTTAAACTCCACGCGTCAATTATCGTGTGTTATCTTTAACATCATTCTTCCAATTATCATAATTCATGTAATTTTAATTTAATACTACCCCCTATATTCAACGAGTGGACAATTTCCATTATTTCTCAATTATATTTCATTTCACATTCCCGTGCTCGCGAATAATTTCCACACACACGTGCACACAGCCACAGCTACTTCACTCACGTCAACACATTCATTTAACTAGCACAAGTATACATAAAACAGTGACTATGGTGGACCAAACACATCAAGTAAGGACATCAGTTAGCGGCCAACTCGATCATCATGACCAACCGTCTGCCTCGAACCCACAGTCCGCGCACAGACAACCACATGCGTACCTCTCTCTGCCCGTTCATGATCCTGCAAACCCAATTGCATGGTTGGAAGTCTCGTCCCTCCTCCTTAAACCACAGAACGTTACCGAGGAAGAGAAAGTAGCCGCAATAATCCTGCGGTTGCCCATAAGTACCTTTATTCAATTCAAGGAAGTGTTAATTAACGGGGAACAGGCTGGTGTTTTAGACAGCCTGAAGGAGGCTTTCCTCAATAAAGAGGGTAGGTCCCAAATAGACGACCTGAGAGAGCTCCTGAATACTCAGAAAATGGGAGATAAGAGTCCTACTTCTCTTTTAACTCACCTGAAGGACCATATCAGGGTAAAAGGTGATCAAATCGAACTTTTTAGCCCTCTCCACACTGAGATTTTCATCAGAGGAGTCTCCGAGGGAATCAGGCCATTAATCCTAAGCTCGAACCCCATGAGCATTGATGAGGTTGCTGCAGCCACAGACAAATTGTATAAAAGTCCTTACGTGAATTGGGGCAACGGCCAAACTCACGGCCCATTTAACAATGCTTCCATTTTGCAGGTTCGAGGCACGTGGAGCTCCTCTGACGAACGGGCCGAGCGTTCTAGGGTTCCATCTTCTCTATCGATGCACCTCGAGGCTTCAATACTGAGGATGGAAGCCGACATCCAGCGGTTAAAGCTGCAGCGGGAACCACAGAGCGAGCACGGACACGGGTTTGTCGATCGAAGGCGCAGGTCCCGCTCTAGTTCAAGAAAGAGAAACCAACGAGGGCATCCCGATGCAAGAGGTGAGAGACAGCAAAATTTTCAACCTCATTCTTCCAACTATTGTCACCATCTTCCACACCCTCAGGGCCTATGCTGGTATCATCAAAGGTACGGGCACAACGCTGTACACAGCCTTGTAGCCACAGTTATGCTTTTTCACATACTGCGCCAAGTAGTCTCCCGCAGCATAACGTTTCCTTTTCCTCTCATTTAACTCAATGGTGCTGGTACCACAACAAATATGGTGCACAAGTTCTAAAATGTTTGCAACCGTGCACATATTTGGACCCAGTACCCTTTTCAAATCTCAACCCTCCAATTTTCTCACTTCACCCAACTCAACTACTTTCTCCAAAACCTCAAATTTCCATTTTCCAACCTTCAAATTCTTGCATTCCTCTCACTCCAGTCTCTCAATCACATACTTTAAACTAGAAAGTCATGGTACAAAAGGGTCTACATCCCCTGCCTACACCTGATTTCCTCAAGTAGCTCGTCCATTTCGTATTTTTGACCCACTTTCTGAATTTTCATTCCTGGTGGACACTGGTACTGAATGCAGTCATACCAATTTCTAAGGCCGACAAAACTTCTGCCCCTTCAGATTTAGTTCGGAAGGCAGCCAATTCGACCAATATTAGCACCTATGGAAGGCGTAACCTTCAAGTCTCACTCGGTCTCCGTCGGGTTTTTCGATGGATTTTCATCATGGCCGAGGTAGATGGTGAAATATTGGGCCTCGACTTTCTTTCGGCTCACGACCTCTTGGTCGATTCCCGACAACGCAAGCTTGTCGACCACAAAACTCTCCTCACTGTCTCAGATTCGTACTCACCTTCTCAGAGTTCCCTCCTCTCTATTCGTCTCCCATCCACCGAGCCACCGTTTCAGCGCCTTCTTCAGGAGTTTCCTGAGCTCACCCTTTCACCTTCGAAGGACAGGCCCATTAAACATAGTGTGGTGCATTGGATCTAGACAACAGCAGGTCCTGTATTCTCATGGCCACGCCGTCTAGCACCTGATAAACTCTATGCTATGCGTGATGAATTCCAATTCATGATTGATTCAGGCATCTGTAGGCCTTCCTCTTCGCCGTGGGCCTCTCCACTTCACATTGTGCCCAAATCCACGCCGAGGGAATTCAGAGCCGTTGGGGATTACAGAGCTCTTAACGCTGTAACAATTCCTAATCGTTATTCCTTGCTGTACTTAGCCGATTTTACCTCTTCTCTCCATGGCTGTACGATTTTTTCTCGCTTGGATCTGGTTCGTGCTTTCAACCAGATCCCCATTCACCCAGATGATGTCGCAAAGACTAACATCACCACTCCGTTTGGTGCTTTTGAAATGGTCAAGATGCCATATGAATTGCGTAACTCTGATCAAACTTTCCAGCGTTTTATGGATTAAGTCCTTAGGGGTCTTCCGTTTACATTTTGCTACATCGATGACCTCCTAATATCATCTTCCTCGCTGGAGGAACACCTTTCTCATCTTCGCTACGTTTTTTCTCGTCTTCAGGAGTACGGTATCGTACTAAACACCTCCAAGTGACTCTTTGGTGTCCCGCAACTCTCATTCTTGGGGCACCATGTTTCGAATGCAGGGATTAGCCCACTCGAAGATAAAGTTAGCGCGATGCGAAACTTTTCTCGTCCTACATCACGCAAACAACTCAGGAGTTTCTGTGGCATGGTCAATTTCTACCACAGATTCATCCCTAAATATGCCCAGGTGATGCAACCTCTCAACTCTATGCTCACCAAGACCAAAAAGGACTCTCTTCTTGAATGGTCTGCTGAGGCGTGCGATTCATTCTCTCGCACCAAAGAGGCTATTGTCCACGCTGTAAAATTGGCTCATCCTTCTCCAGGGCCTGCAATCAGCGTCGCCTCAGATGCATCCTCAACCCACGTAGGTGCAACCTTACATCAAAAAGTTGGTGACCAATGGCAACCTCTTGCTTTCTTCTCTCACGCTCTTGCAAACCCTCAAGAGAGATATTCAACGTTCTCTCAAGAACTCCTCGGAATATATCTCGCTGTCCGCCACTTCCGCCATCATTTGGAAGGGCGTGAATTTACCATTTTTACTGACCATAAGCCCTTGGTCGGTGCATGTTCGTCTCGTAGTACTTCGTCAGTACACGCTGCAGTTGACACTCGACATCTTGAATTCATCCTGCAGATGACGAACGATATTCGCTACGTTCCTGGTTCTTCAAATGTCGTACCGGACGCGCTCTCTCGCATTTCAGGGATTTCGGGCACGCAACCCTCCTACACTGCGCCCATCGATTATGCAACAATAGAGCTTGCCCAGGAACAAGACGAAGACACACAAACACTGCGTCACTCTTCTCAACTCGTCGTTCGCGAGATGGACTTGCCAGAGAGTCCTTCCAGGCGCATCCTGGTTGACTATTCAATTCCTAACTGTCCTCGTCCTCTCATTCCTCTCGCTTACCGTCGGCACACTTTCGACCAAATTCATTGCCTCTCAATCCTGACGTCAATGCCACACGCAAGCTCGTTGCTCAATGCTTCGTTTGGCTAGGTATGAATGCCAACGTGAACAAATGGACTCACATATGCCTGCCATGCCAGCGTGCTAAGGTCTACCACCACACAAAAGCTCCTCTGGTCCCTTTTCCTCTTCCTTCGTCACGTTTTGACGCCGTTCACATCGATCTAGTAGGTCCTCTTCCTTACTCCCGTGGTTGCAATTATCTTCTTACCATGATCGATCGTTTTACTCGCTGGCCAGAGGCGGATCCTATCTCGGACATCAGAGCTTCCACTGTCACTCGAGCTTTCGTCTCAGCATGGGTTGCTCGTTTTGGTGTTCCCTAAACGATCCCACCAATGGGATGCACTTATGATGGTGCTTAGCTGCTTTTGCCTTCGCACTACAAGCTATCACCCACAGAGTAACTATAAGGTAGAACGTCTGCATCAGACCATCAAAGCAAGCTTACGCTCCACCGATGTAAACATAACTTGGGTGGATATGCTACCTTTGATTCTGCTTGGCATTCGCTCGTCCTTGAAAGAGGATTTGGCTTGCTCTGCAGCGGAATTAGTTAACGGTACTCAACTTCGTCCACCCGGTCAATTCTTTTCTTCCTCTGACCGACCTCTACCTTCTCACCTAGATCCTTCTTCATACGTACATGACCTTGTACGAGTGATGGCTGAAATTAAGCCAACTGCTCCTAAAGTGCCTACTAATTATAAAACCTTCGTGCGGAAGGAGATGAGAACATGCACCCATGTTTTCGTCCGTCGCGATTCAGCTCGCACTTCGTTGCAACCAGTCTATGACGGACCCTTTCTCGTTATCTCCAGAAAGCCGAAATTCTTCGTCCTAAAGCTTGGCACCAGGTAAGATACTGTCTCTATCAACAGCCTAAAACCCGCTTATAAAGAAAATATTCATCTAGAGCCACTATTACCTCATTCTCCTCCTACTATACCCCTTTATGGTACAGTAATCCCCCAAAACAACCTCAACCCCAACTTTTTAACCACCCCTGTCTCTCCAACTCAACCTTCCGTTTTGCTGCCTCCTCCTCCTTTGTTGCAGAAACCCTCGACGGCAGAAGTGGTCAGTGAGGAGCAAATCTCTCCCACACTGGTCACTCCATCAGCGGACAACGGGACTCGAGAATCCTACATCCCCGCTTGACGCCATCTCGGAAGGAACCAACAAGCGGATTACCTTTGCTCCATCAACCTTCTCTCATACCAGTGCCTCGTCCAACGCTAATGGCACTGCCACAGCAAATCTGTGTCCCCGTACCCGCAACCAGACCAATGGCACTGTCACACGCTCCGGTCGCGTCGTCAGAAGGCCTCGTCAGGACTCGGAATTGTAATCTCAAAATAGTAAGAAGGGGGGGGGAGGGTTATAGCAATGCCCTCTGAGCATTCCTATAATAAAAAACTCATGGGAAACATAAATATATATATATATATATATATATATATATATATATATATATACATCAATTATTATGTAAAAATCATATCATGCAATTCTTTTACTTTTGTCAATTAAATCGTTTAATTATTTTACTTAACTTTGGTAAATTAAATCATATATTATGTACAACTTAATAATTAATTAATTCATTTATTTTTCTTAATTTGTCAATTCATTTAACGTACTACTGTTTCAAATAACATCTCTTAAAATTTCACACACAAACAAACACACGCTTTCAGCTCGACCAAATAGCACACTATTCTTTCCCATTCGACTCTCGCCATTCTCCGCATAAAGGTCGGTAAGCATTCCTTCTATAATTAGTCATTTACCTCCAAACAAATCATACTTAGTTTAATTCCACACTCTCACAATTCTCTGCAAACGGCCATACGAGAGTAGGTCCTAATTCTATTTACTTCTCGTATTTTCAGCCCCCAATCCAGTCCATCATAGTCACCATATTATTTCATATTTATTTCACGTACTTCATTTTTCTTCACAGCTTGTTACTGTAAATCATATTTTATCATATCTTACATGGTATACCTAATCCGACTTATCTGATTGTACATTCGTTGATTCTTTGAATATATTTATATTTGTTTAATTGTTTTTCTTAAAACCCAGTTCATTATTTCTAAATTTATTTCGCGTTCGTCCTAGGCCTAAAAACTAGCAGACGACAACTACGATCAAATAAATTTATGGTTATGGTTTTCGAAACGCTATTTAGGCTGATTTATTAACAGAAAATAAATCCCATGAATAACCATATAATATATATATATATATATATATATATATATATATATATATATATATATATATATATATATATATATATATATATATATATATATATATATATATACGTAGGTGAGTCAAAAAGTTCTCAGACAAATGGCATAAAATTTTTATTTGTAATAATACTGTAATCATTTTTCTACATAAGCTCCATTAACATCTATACACTTTCTTAATCTATGAATCCAACGGTAAAGACCATCTTTGTAGAATTCACGGGGTTGTCTCTGGCACCAAGTAATGACCTGCTTTTTTGCTTCATCTAATGATTGAAACCGGGTTCCTTTTAGGTGTCCCTTTAAATTTGGTTAGGTTAGGTTAGGTAACCTAACCTAACCTAACCTAACCTAACCTAACCTAACCTAACCTAACCTAACCTAACCAAATTTAAAGGGACACCTAAAAGGAACCCGGTTTCAATCATTAGATGAAGCAAAAAAGCAGGTCATTACTTGGTGCCAGAGACAACCCCGTGAATTCTATAAAGATGGTCTTTACCGTTGGATTCATAGATTAAGAAAGTGTATAGATGTTAATGGAGCTTATGTAGAAAAATGATTACAGTATTATTACAAAAAAAATTTATGCCATTTATCTGAGAACTTTTTGACTCCCCCTCGTATATATATATATATATATATATATATATATATATATATATATATATATATATATATATATATATATATATATATATATATATATATATATGAGAGACCGGAGGAACCTTAACAAAACGAATTTATGAACATAAAGGTGATGTCAGATGAGGCAGTACAAAATCAAGTATTTTTAATCATATTAGCAATTTCAACCACCAAATTGACTATTCAAAGGCACAAATCATATACAATTGTAAAGATTTCCGTAAAAGAAAAATAGTAGAGTCTATATTAATATGGATAAATTCCCAAGTTTAATTTGTCAGATGGGCAATTGAAATGCAGCTCCCATTCCCGTGACCTCATCATAAACAGCTTAGTCAGCGATCTTAGATTCACGTCCCCTGATTAATGACTTTTTTCCCCCCCGTTTGTGTTTTTTTTTCTGATATGTACGCAATTTATAAACTTTTGTAACAATTGCATTCTCAGAATACGACTGAAGAGGGTATGATATACTACATACCGAAACTAGTCTCGTAAATTAAACTTTTGGCTCCTATACAGTGGTTTCACCATCATATACCACAACTCGCCATCGAGTTATTTTACTCTCATATATATATATATATATATATATATATATATATATATATATATATATATATATATATATATATATATATATTTGTTAACTGGTCAGAGATTTAACGGGAAGCCATGAATTCAGATATTAATAAAAATTTGGCGACAGAGTAATGAAACGAACATTTCTCGTCTGGAAATGGAATAAAGCCAAGACAGCTGGCGACGGCTCAGCTATGATCAAATATATAACGAGAATGCATGGATTTGGACGCGCCATCAACCAGTGACCTTCGGGACAATGGGATTAGCAAAGTCCTGACCAGTGGGAGCAGCTAAGAGCATTGTGGTGACGAAAAGAGAGCACGTCTCATATACTCTTTATATAATAAAAATGGAGAATTCGGGAGATTGAGATTAAGTCACACTTGGGCAGGCAGTTAAGTCAGATAAACGATCGAAGGTAAATAACTAATTATGGTTCGCTTAGCGTAGCGTAGTGAAGCCCCCGTTGTAATCCACATAAGTCTTGCTATGGTAACACTCGCTCTCTTGAGAGGTAGTGAAATTTTCTCTGACTGTAAACGCGAGCCTCACTTTTGCTCTGCTTGGTTTTGTTCGTCGGAACTAAACACTTATTTTTTTAACTTGATTCCTATCAGTCCTTTCTCGATCACAAGCCTTGGGTAAGCCCATCCAAGCCGGTATATTATTTGAGTATCTTTTCGAGTAGATACGAGATTAACTCTACCATTCACCTCACTCGTGGGACTTGAGGGACCTTATAGGGAAGGGGGCGCATTCCTTATTTTCTTTTTATAAATATTTATCTAGAATTTTATCTTTATCGAATCTATTTACTTTTCTGAATTTCCTTTATCTTTAAGTTGACCCTTCAAACATTGTCTTCCATTTATCTTAACTTAATATTCTTGTTGGCTGGGTTAGTTCTTGATCTTCGATTTCTTTCTTGATGCTTTTCCTTCATTTACTTCCAATTATCTTGAGTTGATTTCTTATTGATTCTTGATGAGCTGAAGATTCCTTCTTCCTTCTTGATGAGTTAGTCCTTGAAGTCGTTTTCTTCCGCTTTTTTCTTTTCTTGAGGCGATCCATTTATCTTGAGTCTTCTTGAGTTGGTCCTTCAGCGTTTTCTTTGATTTCCGTTTTCTTCTAGGGATTTCTTCGTAAAAGTTTTTTTTGGACTATTGGGGTTTTGAACTCGGTACCGATAGATTTAAACGCCGATGCTCTTAGCCATTACGCCACGGCTTAACCCGTCCTGAGTTGGTAATTTAATGGGCTATTTATATTATCGATTTGGAAGGAATTTTTCTCTGATACATCTTCGCAGAGGTCCCTTTCTAGAACGCGGAGCGAATTTGAGGATTGAGGAGAGACTAGTCTTGGATTTCTTAATCGAGGAATAATAGCTCTTCCTCCCTGGCCCCCGAGTCAGCGGGATGAGTGGAGCTAATTCAGTGGGATTGAGGAGAGCGAACGAAGTCTTTTCGCTAATCAATGAGAAATCTCCTTCCCAGGTCTCCGATTCCCAGCAGCACTTTTTCTTAAACACTAGTAGGAGAGGAGGTGCAGTTGTAACGAAGATCAGAAGATTGTTCGGCCTTTTGAGGGTGACCAGTTATAGGGGAAGGGGCCATTCCTTATTTTCAGTTTTTTTATGTTTATCTATAATTTTATCTTTATCGAATCTATTTACTTTCTGAATTTCATTTTATATTTAAGTTGGCCATTCAAACATTGTCTTCCATTTATCTTTACTTAATATTCTTGTTGGCTGGGTTAGTTCTTGATCTTCGATTTCTTTCTTCATGCATCTTCAGTTTATTCCAATTTATCTTGAGTTGATGATTCCTTCTTGATTCTTGATGAGTTAGTCCTTGAAGTCGTTTTCTTCCGTTTTTTCTTTCTTGAGGCGATCCATTTATCTTGAATCTTCTTGATTCTAGTTGAGTTATCGTTGAAGCGTTTTTCCTTGATTTCCGTTTTCTTCTTGTGGCGATACATTTATCTTGGTCTTCTTGAGTTGGTCCGTCAGCGTTTTCCTTGATTTCCGTTTTCTTCTGGAGATTTCTTCGTAAAAGGTTTTTTGGACTATTGAGTTTCGAACTCTGTGCCGATAGATTTAAACGCCGATGCTCTTAGCCATTATGCCACGGCTTAACCCGTCCTGAGTTGGTAATTTAATGGGCTATTTATATTATCGATTTGGAAGGAATTTTTCTCTGATACATCTTCGCACCCCTACAACCTCTACAAAATATCCGCGTCATTTTTAACCTTTCAAACTGGTGACGTTGTAGCGACCGGCGTGTACGTCCAAAATAGGACACACGTGATAGTCGCTACACACACAAAGTACACAGAGAGAGAAAAGTAAAGTTAGCGCCGTTTATGAAAATGTCACACGGTAGTAAACAGAGCACAGTTATCTCTGTTAGAGTTGGTTGAGGCAATCTTAGGCAAACATTATAATCAAGGCAGAATACAGAATAAACTGGATAGCTATCACAACTAAACAAATGGAAGCCAGGTCAGGAAGCTGTCTCCATGGCAACATGCCACCGCCCACAGAGAATTTTACCCAATAGTCGGACTGCCTTCCTTATCAATATGTTCGGCAGTAGTCAATTGAAAGTCGAGTTATGTTAATACTAACAAATCAACAGGCCAGTACATAAGAGGGAGGTGTGGCTTAAATTAAATATATAACTGTGTGAAGCCAGAACAAAGAGGATAATTAGATGTTTTATATAGCAATATATCGCGTTATAGATCGTTCAGTCCGATCTCTCGGATTCGCGTAATTTATCTTTGTATATAGTCGTGTACATAACGCAGACATTAAGGCGTAACTCTTAAAGGCTCTATTCGTCCGGCCTCCTTTAGACTTTGTCCGCACTTGACCTCGAACTTAATTTATATCATAACTTAGAACTTAATTAAAGAACTTTTGTAAAGTGCAATAAGATCTAGTTCAATAATAATTCTATTTTTGCTTTGGTGACTTCAATATCCTGACGTTCCTCAATCTTCCTGCTTCAAAGCCTTATTAATCGGGAAAACAGCCGTTGCGCATTCTCTTCGTTAATTGCAATTCTTCGCGATTACATAACTCCCGAAATACGGGTGTTGTACCCTGGTGTGCTTTATCCCCATCCTCCGGGATATTTGACCCCGTCGCTAGAATAAGACCGCCCCTCTGCTTAGGGCACCCCACAGCAATCAACAAAATAACTATCGTGGGAAATAAGGAAGGGCAACGCAAACTAACCGGAGTCCTTGCCAAAAGATTACGCGATAACTCAGTAATCTATCACCATTACTGGCAACCAGCGTTCCCCTTCCAAAGCTCTTGGGTTGTCCTCACGATTACCTTCAAGATTCCCCCATAATAAGGGACGAACTTCAAGAGCCCTCCAATAACGTCCTTCCTCTCCTGGGGTTCCTCATCCTCGCCCATAAACTGGCTTACCTCCTACCTTTAACCTCATCCTGCAATAAAGTGGGTGACCGTGAGCCCTACAAAGAGTTGACTGGTCTCCCTTAAAAAGTAGTAACTCGAGGCCCATCATAAAGAACTGAATATACGGGGCAGCCAAAAAAAACGGGCCTGCACACACTTTTTGTGATATATCCTTTATTCATTCACTAATCACCCTTACTTTGCAGGACACGACAGAAGCAACGCCTGTGAACACAATTAGATCTCAATGAAAGCTCCAGCAAAGAATGTAATGCGCCAAATATTATTACAAGACAAGATCGTTCAAGTGCAGAACCCTTTCGTGCAACAGTTCGAATGTGAAAAAGCTCCCTCCAAGAGCAGAATTCAGGACTGGGTGGACCACTTCGAGAACTATGGGACAGTGGAGGACCTCAATGCAGCCAGTGACAACCGTCCAAGCCATTCAGGACGTCCCAGGAAGCGTACAGCTAAGCTGGTCGAGAGCGTGAGAGAGTCAGCTCAGCAGAGTCCAAAACGCTATGTGCGCAAGCGAAGTCAGTCCCTCGGTATATCCCGTGAGACTTGCAGGAGAGTGCTAGTAATGAATGTAAAGGCCTACCCATACAGAATACAGACGGAGAAGACCCTTACAGCCTTAGACAAGGAGCAGAGAAAGGCTATGGCAGTTAAGATAACTGGAGAAGATTCAGGAGGCCCCAACTTTCCTTAACCTCCTTTGGATCTCAGATGAAGCTCACTTCCATCTTAAGGAAAGGTAAACTCGAAGACAAATGTCTTCTGGGGTACCTCCAGACCAAATGTGGTAGTCACCAATCTTCTACACTCCCCTAAGTGCACGGTGTGGATAGCAATCTCATCCAGAGGCATCATCAGAGCATTCTTCTACGAGGAATCTGGCCCTACAGTCACCAAGGAGCGGTATGTTGAGGCCCTCAAAACCTTCAAGAGGGAGCGGCCAACCCTGTTTCCGTCACTTATGGGAGAGTTCTGGTTCCAGATTGGCTGAAAGATAACTTTGGTTGCCGTGTGTCAGTCTCAAGCCTGATTTTGAGTTGCACCTCACAGCCCAGACCTTAGCCGCCCAGATTTCTTTCTCTGGGGCTACCGTAAAGACAGAGTGTACGCAGGGAGACCCAAGACCATCATGTAACTCAAGGAAGCCATCAGGGAGGAGATCAGAGCCATTAGTCGGTCGGTTTGTAAGGACGTCATGGACAACTTTGTGCTGCGCCTCAAGAAATGCACAAAGCTAAATGGAGGTCATCTAGAACACGTGCTCTAGAATAAAGAAGAAAAGTCCAAAGACTCATGTTTTGATATGATGCTTTTAAACACAATAAGCTAGTTATCACCAAAGTGTCATTCAATCCTTGGATAAAATTAAGAAATGACGCCTATCGAAAGTTGGGGCCCGTTTTTTGGGGGTGACCCTTTATAACTCCCTCAAAGTGATTCCTACAAAACAAAATATTAGTAACATGAGGGCGAACATATAGCACTGGGGACTACGTTAAAAAAATAGCCAACGGGATTTACGTTCCCTTCTCATGTTTTTCTAAAGTGCCCTTAAAGCCGACGCACTTGCATAAGGAAAAATACGTAAAGGCACTCATTAGCCTACTGAAAGGCACTAACATCACTTGGTGGCCAATTTAATGAGGATTTGCTGTGTTTGTATGGACTATTCAAGAGGTCATTTAGCGGGGCTAAGATGGAAGCAGCATATTTTACATTCTTCCTGTAAAAAATGAATAGTCCCGGAAACTTCCTTAGAGATTTATATGTGGCGGGTGCAGGGAAATTTTCAGATATTTTGCTTAAATCGAAGGATATTATTCTTCCCTTATATACATCGCTTGTAAGATCTTATTTTGAGTATGTCTTCGCCCCTTTTTTTCTCCACTACCTAAGATATATCCTTTCATCTGTTCACCATCACCTGAACAAGTCCTGCTCAACAAAAGCGACAGCGCTCAGAATTTTTTCTCCTTTCTCTACGGGCAAATTATATCCTTAAACACACACATATCCTACCTGGATACAATCTGCGTGAGGTTAAGTTGCCATCGAACTTTCACTTCCTAATTGTTCCATATACCGTTAGTATAGGAGTGTTATAAAATTCCCATAGCATGCAACAGCTCTCCTCCACTTTAACCTGACCATTTTTCGATTCGGAAGCGCTAACATTGATCTTCCTCTCTCCTCGTGATTTTCAGGTGGTAAGCTAAAAGGAAAGTTGTAGAAAACGTCTTCAGAAACCCTGTGAAAGGGGCGTATACGACATACACCTAGAGAAGGAAGCCAGCCTTGCCTCTGCTGACCAGTCACCATCCACCCCTAAAAGAGAATAATACAATTTTTCCTGGCTGTTGTATGAATACATGACCGCATAAACTCCTCTCATTCCATGCCCCGTCGTGACTCTGCTCCGTGAATGAAGACTCTACTCAAAACATCGTTACATCTATGCGGTTCCTTACGAGAGCATACTTGTAGATTTCGGGGAAAGTGGGGTTGCGGTCTAGCCCACTTCGGAACTCAAAATAAGTGGCTCCTGGAATGGGACTGAGTTACAACCTGTAGGGAGGGTTAATCGTCCTACCCTGTGGGTCCGACCAAGACCAGATAAGACACACTGCAACAAGCTACTGGACCATGGCATCAAGTCATCGGCACAGTTACTTACGCAGAAGTGGTACAACAGCATAATATACGTCCACATCAGCCCATACGATGTTACTTGACCAAACAACAAACACGTGCCAAGCAGACCGTGTCTGCTCCAAATGCAGTGAGAAGGGACATTTCAATACTGCCTGCACAAGTACTACCCTCCAATGAATAAACTGCGGCGGTGGCCATGTAGCGAAAAAACAAAACAAAAACAGAATAAGAGAATAATTGGCTCATTGCCACAAATCCTCAGATGAAACTATGGCGCGTGTGATAATTACATGCACAAAATACATATACACACGCACACCACCTTAACTACCCAGCCCTCATAAGACTCGCATACAGACCTCACACAAAAATACTCTGGGGGGCAAGATTTAACAAATACTTACGTTTTCACCTACACCAAAACATCAAACAAACCAGAGCAAAGAAAACAGACAAAATGCTGCGTAGGTTTTACCCTGCCAGCCGTTAACTATAGCTACACTTATACAAAACACTAGCTCAACCACTACTAACATACGCGCCAATTACACTCACAGCGCGTCACACATGGAAGAAGGAAACAGCGCTTTCAGAACTATGCAATGAGACGTGGATGTGGCTCTCCTTGATACACACAACACGAAAAAACAAACTTATACCACTCATCCTCTACACCCACAACCGCTTAACTCGACGGCTAGGAAAACTCGGAAAGAGACCTCACATACACGCCAAACAATGCTCTGCATTGATTCGAGATATCCAGCAGCCCTGACTACTTAAAACCAACACCTATCGATACATAAATTACTATCATGAGTATCACGTTCCTTTCCACCCTACCCTCTTGCCGCCCCAGCCTAAGAGAATACCACTAACATAACACATACATCAAACACGACGACCTTTAACTCTTCCTATCCCCTCTAAGTTTTTCTGCATCATTTTCCTCTCCTACTCCCAAATCTCTGTGGTCACACAATCATCCCTCTGCTCTTCTTTCTATTCACCACCTGACCTGACCTAGGGCAGTGGAGGTAAGGATAAGAGATTTCAATGTCTTAATAAAATTTTAAATAAAACTTTATTTTTGAAAAATACACTAAAATTGTCCAGAAATAAATATAGATTAAAAGAATTTCTAAAAGAACAGGAAATTAAAAGTGAAACGTAAGACTTGTGAGAAAATAGCAAAGATAAGAACCTTTTGATAACCGTAGAGTCCAAATCTTAGAAAAGGACTTTTCGGCACATTATAGACCCTGAGGTAAACAGTTTTACATCGCAAATTGTCACACCTTCATTGGTGAGTTGCAAAAAATGAAATTAAACACAAAGAACCTACACTATACCATATTACAATTCAGAGCTATAAGGTAATTTAATGTGGGTTCCTCAGTTTTCAAAATTACAATCCTATCTCCCTATTTTTTTTTTTACTGCATTTTATGGCTATAATGTAGACAAACACACATTGAGCGGGAAGAGGATGAAGAATAAACCATGCAGACACATTTCATAAAGTCTAAACCACCGAATAGAGACTGGTAATAAACGAGACTACGGTAGTGTTTATATGACACCGAAAATCATCTAATTCTTTGATGGAAACTTGTCAAAAGCACCAAAAGGTCTCTAGATGGACATTTGAACAGTACGACCGAATGATCATAATCACCTTAAGTAATACTTTTGTTATATAAATGAGGGTCTTTGGTATTCCTAAAGAGTGAGACGAGGAGGAGAAGAGTGGCTCCGAAGGTGACAGTGGTAGTTGTCAAGAGAACCGTGTCAATAAGATCTGCATTTCCAACTGGAACGGTCGCTTCCACCCACCCGGTTGTCTGTGGGAGATAGAAATATTTTACTACCATTACTGTCCCCATCCTATACACGCATCGGTGATCTAAGTGAAATAAATCGACCAACAATCTTAAAATATTTGTACCAAATGGAAATTATTCATGTCAATTTATTATTATTTATATAAAAAAGGCGAAAACTCAACCGAGACATCCGTCAGAATGTAAAGTTAAGAGGAACATAGAATAACCAGTAGGTGCGCAATTCTCCCTACTCTACCTTGTTCTGCACTTACACTATACGAGTTGAGTGGAAGCCAATCACATTGTTGCACGCCACTTGGAGGGCAGGGCTCCAGATATGAGAGGGAGAGGCACGCTTCTTCGAATTCATTCTCGCATAATAGGAAAATGGAAGGATCGGGGAAGATGACCGTGTCTTCCAGAGCTTCTTGCGAGCCATGTTTAGCTCTGAGGAGAAAAAACAATTCGCTGTAGGAATATATATCATTTCCAAAAGAACGCGAACGCTTATAGAATGGAATCAAGTTAATTAGGAAAGGAGAGAAGTAATAGTATGGCTGATCTGTGCCTAGTAAGATACAATAAAAAAAACTCCCACAACCGCAGAACAGATCCACCACTACCTCTGAATAAAAAACGCATTATTCCTCCATTCTCTCCTACCTACATCCACCACAACAGAGATACAATCCCAAACTTTGCACAACACCTCTCAAACAGCTCACTACCACGGGCACAATGGCCTGAACTAGACAGAGGAGGAACACACCTCCCCAGAGACACCAGTCACCCTATCTAGGCTCATCCCTACACTACGAGCACTTAGCAAAACCAAGAAAGCAGCCTGCCAAAGGCGCAACCACAACAGGTAAAGCACAAAACACCTGGAACACTGCCCACACTTAGAACCCCTCCATCAAACGCGTAACGTAGCGACTGTCAGAGATCTGTGGGAAGGCCATGATAGCACCGAGCGGGAGAGGGCAAAAAGTAAGAAAGAAGATGCTGCGGGATGTAGGTGATATGAAAGCTCTGAAAGAGGTATGGGACTATCTGAACACACGATTGTGCTGTTGTGCAAGGTTAAATTGGTTGGTGCCTGGATGAGAAAACGTGAGGAAGGTTAAAAGTAAGAATCAGAAAGGGAAGAGAGTATATGAGAATGCTTGAGAGTAGGAAATAAGTCAGAGTGTAAGAAAAAACAAGGTGGAACAAATTTAAGGAAGTAGTAGTAGTGTGCAAGGGCTGTGAAGATGTGTGCCAGAACTAGAAAGAGGAAGCTTCTTTTAAGATCTCGTGTAGCAACAGTCAACGGGAGTAAAGCCGAAGAAAAAACAAAATTAAATAAATAAATTCAAAACGACAAAAATACATAAAAAACTTCAATAAAAGCCAACAAGAGCATGTCGGGACCTAGGAGAAGCCCACGTTTCAGTGAAAAAATTAAAGAGAATGGAGGAGGCCCGCATGCGTCCCCCCTCCCCCCAGTTCAATTCAATAACAATCAGGAGCCTGACAGTACGAGGGGAAGCAGAAGTGAGCCAGCTCATCTCGGTAATGGAACCAGTACTGGAGGACAATCTGGAGAACGAAACAGCCTTCGCAGAAAGGGTCGGAGGAGCGCTTCAGCAATTTATGACGCTGTCCTTCGAATGCGTCCTATTAGGAGACTACAGAGAACGACTTGATGCCGTCAAGGCTTTGGGGAGGAGGTCCACTGGAAAAGTCGGGACGCAATGGAACGCAACTTTAAATTCCAAACACAGTCTCCCATCTTCTTCGCCAGGCAGCCCGGAGGACTGATCCAATTCCTGTTCTGTATTCAGTGGGGAAGAGCGAAACGCTGGTTTGGTCACCCAGCCCTTGAACACTGTTTGATACCCACATCAGCCAGCTATTTGCCGCAATCCCATCATGTCGAGGAACCCAGTAGGATACAAACTTGACATCCGAAAGGCTGGCAACAGCCGTGGCATTATGGGGTGCAGAGTCCAATGCTTTGCGAGCATTGAGTCGAAATAAATCACAATTTTGACCCGCACATCGTTCATGCCACGTATTCTCCCATACCAAAGTGTATTACAACTAGATCGACAGTGAAGACAAACCCAGCGCCGGTTGAGTCCCGTCAACTTCAACAAAAAGGGTAATGGCGTAAAAGCCGACCCTCCCTCTTCGGATTTGGAGCTATCTGTGTAAGGCGGCACAGATCCAGTGACACAACGTGTGCTCTAAAAGCTCGAAAGCAGTACTGACGACGCTGTAGAAGCATCGAGAGGAAAGGCTTAGCGTCTGGTCAGAACTAGTGGCGACACCGGCCCGAGAGCTAGCCAAGTTTTCGAAGGAGCGGCTTAGCACTAAACCCAAAATGCTGAGGGTATGGTTGGCTTCTCTCGATGGCATAGGCACCGTTGAGATCGGCTGCGCATGCAATGAGAGCCTTTAGCGTTCGAGGGAGACGCTGGGACAGCGCGTATAAAGAGCGAGTGGCATCTCAGCAGCATTGACAAGGAGGGTCTCAATAAGGGACGTGTTCCTGGGAGCGCATTTGGGGTCGGCGCCCCTTGTCTTGTCCATTCATAGGAACCTGTTCCGCTTTGGGCAAGAGGAAAGGAGCTGAAGCTCCCTTAATGCTACCTTCCTTCTGGTGGGTAGGCTTAGAATTTACCAGGTGTGGCTCCATTGGCAATATCAAGCAACTGGGTGGAGGATCATGGCCACTTCAAATTCCTGGAAGCAGTCACGCGTGGATGAGATGGGCAAAACTAGGGGAAAGTAGGGCCGAGAGCGTAGGTTCAAATGGTAGGCATATGGGGTCCCTGGTCATGCATACGGCGAAAGGATTATATGGTCTACAGCCTTAGATCAGTTTAAGTAGATATGGAATTGACCTATTTTTGCACGTCGGCAAGATTTAACGGTTGGGCGAAGGGATCCGCCACCACGAGACATCCTTACGAGATCCAAAAAAAGATCCGGTCCCCCTCAGATGGGCCCTTTTTTACTCTTTCTACTACTTTGCGGGGGGAAGGGATCTGACAACATAGGGGTGGGTGCTTGAAGGCAACACCCAGGGAGGAAGGGATGGTAAACGAGAAGCCACTTTACCACAGGAGATGGGTAATAAGTAGTACCGTTCGTTCCTCCAATTGTGGATGAGATTCCGTGGCATGAAAATGAAAGGAACATAAAGATCAGAATAAAAATCACCAGGACTGAAGGCCCCAGGGGGCAATCTTCAATGGGAGGGGGGAGGGGGGAGGGGGGAAGTAGTGTGTTTTGACATCAAGAATCGACCATAGACCCTTTTGTAGTTCCGTGCCAGGAGTATGCTAATGAGTACCCTCATTGGGGGGACAGTAGTACTCCAAGTGGGGGTATTGGGATGAGTACCACCATAGGAGATCCCAGTAATCCAGCGGTATGATGTAAAGATGGGAAGGGAATGATAGCCGTGAGTTAATTGCCTATGCGTGTGGAGCGATTGGGGTGAGTGTCATCCGTTCGTGTCCCGCCTTGCTGGCATCGACCCCGTGCCTCGACGCTAGAAGTCCAACGACGTACCGTACCCACTATCAGAAGGGGTCCGCTCTCCCCTCCTGACCACTAGCATTAACTAGTGGATTACCGTCCAACAAGACTGACCAATTATTGATATCATCATTGGGCCTGGTGACCTCTATTTGAAACCGGGCACATAGGGGGCCTGTATACCCGACTGCCAAACGTTGTGGGGCGCCCCCCCCCCTGACTTGGACTTAAGAGTATGGATAAGGAAAACAAAGGGGGGAGGGGGTATATGAGTAAAGGTAGGGCTGAGTGAATGTTACCACCCTCCCTTAAGATTAAGATTCATGAGGGAGGGGTGAATCCCTACTCCATCCTGGCCCCGACTAAGAATGAATGGGCGAAGGCTGATCGACGACTAGCCAACGAAACTAGTCAAGATGGGGGTTAGGAGGGACTTGTAATGAAGAAGGAGTAAAATGCAAATGTCTAAAGGAATAAAGCCTCGGTAGTCTCAGTCTCATTTAAGACTGCTGGAGCACTGGAGTTGCGAGGGTCAGGTATAACAGTCTAAAGAGGACACCTCGTTGAGCCAGAAGGTACAAGGACACAGAGTGTTTTAGTATGGCTCCTGGTACCTTGATTAGCGAGTCTCTTCTTCACTTTTTCTGTAGGTTGCAGGGTCTTTGACCCCCTTCTGCTCCCCCCTTAAGAAGAAAGACTGCGACTCTCCTCAACCTACCATCTTGGTGACTCGTCCAAGGGAGATGGAAGTGGCCGAGTGTAACGAGACGTGCTAATTTAGTATTAGCTGATGCCCTGGTGTGAGTGGTTGAGTGTGGAAGGATTTGGAAACGTTAGACAGGGTATGTGTGATGGCGGTGCTGAAAGGAAATGCAGAAAAGAGCAAGGGATTGTGTTTGGGTGAGAAAATGGGGTGTGATGACATGGCTCTTGAAGATTTAAAAAAAAAAAATTAAGAGCTCATCTGGCGACTGCCTACTTGGGCATAAATCGCCGTACTCCACACGGCCTAATACGAGGCTATATTAGAAAATAAATAACAAGACAAATAATATGTAACTAACAAATAACTCTAAAAAATAATGAGAAAAAGCAAGAGGACAAGAAGGAAGCATGCTCCGGCGTCGGGGGTAGGCCCGCCTCCCCCCGGCGCAGGAACATGCGACCTAAAAAAGAAGCACAAAAAAGGTGAAATAAAGGGGAGAAGGCTGGCCTCCTACAAAAAGTCATAGAGTCCATAAGTCAATGTGCACGAACCCATCCCGAGTACAAGGAATAACCGGTAGCGACCCCGCTCATCCCGGCACCGGGACAGGAACCGTGCGCGAAGATCACCCAGACTGGGACATTCAATAAGAATGTGCCGAACAGCCTAGGGGACAACGCAGTCTTCACAGTTGGGCGCAGGCGAATGCTGCATCAAAAGGCGATGCGTCCCGCGAGTGTCTAATTCGGAGAAGACATAAAGCAACCTGAAGCCTTCGCCACATTGGGGGATAGGTCCACGGGAACAGTCGCGGCGCAATGGTACGCAACTTTAAGTTCATTTCAACCGTCTCCAATCTTGTTTGCCAAGCAGCCCGGAGAGCTGCCCGTATTCCTTCCATGTAGTCGGTGTGAGGAAGAGCGAAACGCTGGTCCGGTCGCAGAGTCCTCGCGGACTCTTTGGCGCCCTCATTCTCCGCAATTCCTACATGTCCATGAACCCAGCAGAAGATAATCTCGACATCCGCCCGGCTTGCCAAAACCGTGGCGTCACGGATATCACGAACCAGGAGATGCGGAGATTCCAGCTCAGCCATGAAGACAGAGCCAGCGCCTGGCAGAGCCCCACTGACTTCAAACAGAGGGGATACGGCGTGGAAGCCGACTCCTTCTTGGGACTTGGAGCCATCTGTATACACTGGCACGGTTCCAGCGTGACACGAGGTGTGCTCCAAAAAGGTCGAACGCAATACTCCCGGCGCTGTACAAGCTTTGGGAGCAGAGGCATGGCGACAAATAACCAAAGGTGGTACTCTCCAGGGTGGCGTCCTGGGCAGAACCAGGGGCGCCACCGGCCCGAGAGCTATACCTAGCTTTTGAAGGAGTTTCCTAGCCCTAAACTCAAAGGGCTTTGGGTATGACTGGCGTCTCTCGGCGGCATAGGCACCGTCGAAATAAGCTGCAGATGCAGTGAGAGCTGTTGGCGACTGAGAGAGGCGCCGAGCTCGCGCGTACAGGAGAATAATACACTATACACGGCGTAGAGCGAGTGGCATCTCCCCAGCATCGACAAGTAGGCTGTCAATGGGGAAGGTGCGGAAGGCACCGGTCGCAAGGCGAAGGCCGGCGTGGTGGATCGAATCCACCTTCCGCAATAAACGCTCGGCTGCGGATGCATAAAACTCACATCCGTAGTCGAGCTTCGAACGAACAAAGGATCGATAAAAGAGTAGGGCAGTAGCCCTATCAGCGCCCCAAGCGCTGAACGTCACGGAACGGAGAATGTCCATAGCGCGGGTACAGGAGACCCTAAGGCTGCGAATATGAGCCTCACAGGTGAGGCGTCGGTCGAAAACAAGACCAAGGAAACTGTGCGATTCAACCACATCCAGGCGCACCCCATTAAGAAACAAATCTGGGTCGGGGTGAAGCCGTGGATGGCGGCAGAAGTGCACCGCCTTAGTCTTGGCCAAAGAAAACTGAAACCTGTGCGCTTCGGCATAGCGAGAGACGCGGTTCAATGCCTGTTGGAGTCGACGCTCAAGAGTTGGCATCTGGGCCACGCCAAGAGAGATTGATAGGTCGTTCACGTAGGGCGTAGTGAGAACATCTTCCGGCAGCACCGAGGTGATGCCGTTGATGCTCAGGGCAAAGAGTGTGACACTGAGGACACTTCCCTGCGGAACACCCTCTTCCTGCTCCTTTGGGCCGGAGAGAGCTCCCCACATCCGTACGCGGAATCGACGATCTTTTTAAAAATCACATATAAAGACTGGGAGGCGTCCCCTCGCTCCCATCATGTGGAGAGTCTCCATGATACCGTATCGCCATGTGGTATCATAAGCCTTCTCCAGATCGAAAAACACTGTGGCGTAGTGCTGTCTACGAAGGAAGGCCTCGCAGAGGGCATTTTCTAGTCGGAGCAGAGCATCCGACATGGAGTGGAACTTGCGGAAGCTGCACTGTGCAGAAGACAGATGGACTCCGCTGTGCAGAAAAAAAGGCTAATCTAACATTTACCAATTTCTCCATCAACTTGCACACACAAGAGGTTAGAGAGATTGGGCGGAAACCGGCCGGAGTAGAGTGAGCTCTCCCCGGTTTGCGAAAGGCTAGCAAAGTAGCGATTCGCCAGGAATCCGGGAGGAGACCCTCCACCCAGATCCTGTTGAACAAATCTAACGGAAAGGCCATGCCTCGCTCACCCTGGTGTCGAAGCATGGCGTACGAGACATTCCGGACCATGGGCGGTGACCGCGCACGAAGCAAGAGCGGAACGCAACTCACTTAAAGTAAACCTGTCGTTGAAGGCTTCTCTGCCTTTGGAGGTAAAGTCCAATCATTCGGGCGGCACTTATAGCGCATGTAGGCATAATGCTTCTGCTTGAGGGCAGTCTCACACTCGGCTGACCACCACGGTAGTAGTCGGCGTGCAAAACGGCCAGACCTTATAGGAATATTAGTTAGGCCTGCTGCGATGAGGTTACCGGAGAAGAATTCAAAGGCCTCATCTATGGAACTAAACTCCTCGAATGAGATAGAGAATTCAGTCATTTCCTAAAATGCAGGCCACCACGCCAACACCAAGCACCACCGGGGCGGGCTCTCGGGCGGCAGCAGCCCAGAAAATGATATTTGAATGGGAAAGTGATCACTAACACAGTCATCGACCACCCCGCAATCAAAATCAGGCTGTGCATCCGGAGAGCACAAAGATAGATGGAGACATGAAAATGAAGCGGTTCTTAGGCAGTGATGCCTAAACTCATCCATATTTAGGACACCCATCTCAAAGCTCATCCATCAGGTCAGCAAGGACTTGACCTCGGGGATTAATAGAATAGTCTCCCCAGAGGGGGTGTCTACCGTTTAGATCTCCGAGCAAGAAAAGGGCCTCGGCAACCGTGCTACAATGCGGTGGGAGTCCCCTGTGTCGATGTCAGCTGATGGTGGAATGTACGTGAAAATAACAGTATATCTCCTATCAAGGTGAAACTCCACAGCTACTGCCTGAAAGGAGGTATCTAAAGTGAAGAGAAGAAGGAAGACATCATGCCGGGTGTAAATTGCACATCCTCCCGCCCAGCCCCCATCCCGTAGCGGTGGGGTCGCAAAACCCAAATACCCCGGGATAGCTAATGGGGAACGGGAAGAGATGAGCCTCCGCAACTCCTCCCAGTTGGCCCGAAGTCCACGTTAATTACATTGAAGGAATATGCCCTCCAGGCGGAGATGTGGGGGAGGGGGGCCCTGTTTGAAGAGAAGACCCTTACAGGAATGGCGGTATGCTTCCTGGAAGAAGAACTTCAGGCACTATTGGCCGGACAATGCGTGGAATATGCTGTCGCCTTCAACGACTTATTGGGAGAGGTTGGGTTCGCCCTGCGAGTCTTTTCCCCCCTCTGCATCAGAACCTTAGGTGTGCAGGGCGGCGTTGGAGGCAGGGGTCCCTCTTTTCGAGGATCCACCATCTCTGAGCCACCCAGTCCACCACTGGGCATGGGCGAATGAGCCGAAGCTCCTTAGTGCTGTCCTCCTTTTGGGGGGGGGGGTAGCTTTAGGAACACCGGAAGATGGCCTAGCAACCAACTTCAGGGGTGTTGCCTCCTGTGAGTCTAACGACTCGGCGGAGGCTGTTTTGCCTTCTGGGAAACAGTCATGCTGGGGGAAGGTGGGGGGAGCCCTTGTTTTAGCCGGGGGCTGGGTTTAGACCCTTTGTGCCACCAGCTTTACCAGTGGAGTGTCCGGGGTGGGTAGAACCCACAGAAGGGTTCTGAATGGGCACGGAAATGACCGTACTCATAGGCCTGGAAGGGCCAGGAGCAGAGGGTGTCTTTTTCAACATTGAGGCATAAGACGTCCCAGGTAGCACCAGGATCAAGTACTTAGACGCAAAATGAGAGACGATCATGAGCCTGAATGGCTAGGATTTCCTTCTCAAGGAGATACGCACTACATTGCTTCGAAGAAGCTCAAGGAGATACGCACCACATTGCTTCAAAGAAGCGGGGTGTGGCTCTCTGCAATTGACACACTTGGCCACACGCGATTTGGACTTATCGTGTGCGGCCTTGGAGTAACTTACATAGGTTTCGGGTAACCCCTACTTTGCCCGTCGCTAGGAGCGATTAGTATGGCCAAAGCGATGGCAGTAATAGCACCTCCGCAGCAGTGGAACGAATGCCTTCACGCACCGACTCAGGGGGCTTGTCACAGTCGAACTTGAGGCCCATCCCTGTTCTCTCACGTTGGACCTTGACCACCTCATGTCCGGCCAGATCTAAGGTCATGTCATCACGAGTTCCCTGGCATAAACTACTCCTTTCACGAAGTTCATGGTAGAGTGCAGCATCACAATCACGGGTGTGCCATCAAGTGTCCAAAGGGCACTAATCATGGCCTGAGAGAGATTTGACGCATTTGCCAAAAGGCTCCCGTCTGAGAAACGGGTCACCTTCGGCTCTCTACCAATAACACTAGCTAAAGCTCTCCTCTGATGGATCATGTTGCCCTTAGCCAACCATGCTGCCATCAGTGGAACGAATAACCACGAAGCGTTTGAAGCCAGTGTGCTAAAAAAATGCGGGGTAGCCTCTGGATGGGGGGTCCCGACGTAATCGAGCCTCCGCTCTGTGCACTTGTACTTTTAGATTTTGTCAGGGACTCAGCACCAGGAGGGAAATGGGAGCGGGGCCAGACATGCCGATCTTGGCTTGGTCGCTTACCGAAGCAGCAGACCCATCCATCCTCGCAGGAGCCTCCAGGCCAGATGGACCAGCCTCAGCAAGCCCTTCTCCGAGATGGAGAAGGTCCTGGCAGTCTCAGGGGCACTGGCCGGAGGAGGAGATTCCTCCCTCCTTGTACTGCCTTGGAGACAAGAGACGTTTAAGGATCTTGCATAAGGGCGGACTCGAGTTTAGTGCTTGGTGCTGACCCCAGATTTGCCCCCATAGAAGGCCTTACCATCTGAGGCTGGGTTACCTCAAGGACCATGTTTATCTCAGGGCTGGGGGAGGGGGGAGGGGGCGCTCCATTTGTCCCCCCCCAGGACATCACGGGTCCCATTGGCAGCGGGGCCACAAGTCGAGTATGGGGAGTCACAGGCTAAAGTCAATATATGAGCCAGCAGGTCTCTGGATGAAAGCAGCCGATGGGCCCTATCTTCCCTCTCCCCACTAAGGGGGTTTGCCCTACCTAGCCGCTTCAATGGGAAGCGGTCGGTTATGGGCTGCCTGCGGGCTTTCTTGGCATACTCCTTGGAAAGTAAAGGGGGAACTGCCGCTGGAAAGAGGGAGGCACACGAGGGCACCTCTAGACAAGGATGTGAGGGGGAAGTCCCCTACACCTGTAGGCAAAGGAGAGGAGTAAGCCTCCTCTCCGGTTAGAGAGATTTGGAGGGTCCCCTGTGAAAGCACAGGATGGGGGAGGGGCGGCTCTGACGGTGGACGGGGAGAAATTAAGGGGATTTTTTTGTTAAATTCATCATTGGGCATGGTGACCCTTTTTTTATTCATGGGATGCAGACGCTAATCACCCCTCGCAGTAGGTGAAGAGCCAGGTGCTACCATTTAAGGCCACCCCTCCTGCCTGGTGACGCGGCAGCCTTTTGGTATGGCGGCTCCACCTTGGGCACGGCATAAAAAGGATAGAGTGTGAAATGAGAAGGAAAGGGGATGTGAGGAAGGTATGGGTGGAGATGAATCAGGTTGTTAAAAACCCACCATCCCAAACTAGAGCTCAGGGGCTAGGGAACATAGTCCCCTCTCCCCTCAGCCCCGATCCAGGATAGTTGGCTGAGAAGGTCAGCACCTACCCTGTGAAAATAGAGGCTAACGAGAGAAAGTTGTGGGAGAGATTGTAGGGCAAGTGAGGAAGTAGGGGAGAAATACAGGCTGTCTGAAAGAACAAGAGGCTAAGCTGGGGCCGGATGGGGGGCTCTTGAAGAAGTCTGATGTTTTAATTGTCTATCATGAATGATATCGTGTGAATGATGCAGATTGCAAAGACAAGGACCTAAATAGTAGGAAAAGGGTTTGAGTGTGGAATGTGCTATGAAGTTTCATGAGATTATATTGATAACAGCATGAGTATACGGAAATGGAATTATGGTATGGAAGAAGAGATTGAGGTTGAAAACAGTGTAAATGGAAAATCAGATAGTGGGAGAAGGGGAGCTAGAATAAGGAAGGCTGATGTGGTGGCAGTGTTATGAGATGATATGGACATGTATGAAGGGCGGATGATAAGAGACTTGGGCGGGTGGAGGGGGTTTGTGAGGAGCATGTTTGGGGCATTTGGCCAAAGGACGACCCCCAAATGGATGAGATGCTACATCACAGCGCTTCATTCCTATGAGAGGTCAATCCAGCATGAGAAAAAATGATGGAGGGATTTGTGCCCAATGGGGTATAAAAGAGGGTGTGAGGTTGAGTTATTAGTGGCATTGGTAAGAACCAATCATACCTCGAGGCAGAGTGGCAACTGTGCGGAAGTATTAAACTATGCTGCTTACCTGTGGTAGCGAATATGTACAGGAATAGATATATTTGCATGCCAAATTGAATCTTGTTGCTTATGTGGCATAACAAAGAAGTAAGCATGAAGTTTGGGTGATAGCTGTTGTGGCGTTTCAACATTAACAAACTAGGGGGAAAAAAAGAAGTTACTTTAAAATGATAAGAGATTAACAGCGACATATATAAAGAATTCAACTCATAAAACAGTTCTCAAATTTACTTCAAGTTGAAAGTCTGGTAAGTTTCAATAATGGCCCAAATAAAATGATGTTTGGTAAGCAAAAAATATTCTTTTTTTAGAAATATGGATTGAATAAAAAATACATCAGAAAAACAAATGATGGAAAAGATAGATTAAAGAAAGAGATGGGATTAAATCTGAGTCGGGGAATGTTACCAGTGGCATTCCTCAAAGTTCAGTGTTGGGTTGTTGTTGGTTTTTATTTATATTAATCATCTTGACATCAGTATAAAGTAGTGACCTAAGCAAGTTTGTGGTTGAAACTAAGGTAGGATTAAAAGGTTTGACTGAGATGCTGAGGTATTACAAGATGAATTGACCAAACTATTCCAAATGGTAGCAAAATGGCAAATGGAATTTAACATAGAAAGTGTAGTGAACTTAGTATAGGTAGGTGTAATCCACTGAATAATTATAAATTGAATAGGAGAGTTTTAAGAAAGTCAGAATGAGAAAGATTTGGCTGTGCTTGTATAAGTGCTAGGAATAGAGCTAATAGGGTATTGGGAGGAGTGCTGATGTTATTCTAAAACTGTAACTAGCTTTAGTTAGGTGTCATCTTGACTATGAGGTGCAATTTTAGTCACCATATAATAGGATGGATAATGGTTTGCTTGAGTCTATGCAAAGAAAGATGACTAAGATGATTCATGGATTGGAGCTTACCTTATAATGAAAGGCTTGAGACTAAATCTCCATACATTACAAAAGAGAAGAATCGCAGGGGACTTTATTGAAGTCTTCAAGTGGGGAAAAGGTGACAAGAGGAAAGACATAGGCAAGATTCTTAGTTTTAACGAACAGGATAGGACAGGTAGCAATGGGTTTAAGCTGGACAAGTTTAGGTTTAGGAAAGAGATTGGTAGAAAGTGGTTTATGAGTCGAGTGGTAGATAAATGGAATAGGCTCACTAGTCAGGTGATAGAAGCATCCTCCCTGAAGTTTTAAGAATATTTTGGATAGATTTATGGATGAGGATACTGCTAAGTGGGGCTGAACTTGGTGATGGGAAGAAGAGCTGCCTCATATAGGCTATTTATTAGCCTTTTGCAGATACTCCTTTTCTTATAAGTAGGGTTGGTGATCACCTACCTATTAACTAACCATGGGGCCACTGAAAGGGTGTGCCTGACCTCTAAGGTGCCAGGTGTAGCATTGTATACAGGGCAGTCCTTTGCAGGGTGGGGTTTTGAGAGTCACGATATCTCAGTAAGTAGTTCACCTAGATAGGCCCCCATTACTCTTTAATGAACCAGATATTCTTATGTACCCTAAGCCATATTATGAGAGTTAATTGTTTTGGGGTACATATTCTGTTTGGATCACACTAGACCTTAGAAAGTTAACTTATTTTGCATATAAACCCCCTTTCTATTTCCACATTTTGCTTATTACACAAGTTAACTTTTTGAAAATAAAGAAAAAAGTACACTATGAATAAAAGCATATGCTATATTGAGTGCTAATCTAGAAATGTACCTTGGTAACATAGTTAAGCATTGCTTATTTCGATTCTGAAGGCAACAGCTCAAGATCAATTTAGTCTTTAGAAGCTGGTAAGAGGTTAACCTCACCTTTTATCATTTAATACTTTGAAGCTCATTATTATTATTTTCATTATTGGCAGGGGGTTTTACCACACATCTGCACTAATTTAACATGCCTTTTCTCAGTGGGGACCTAGTGATCAATGTGGGAGGATCCAAACCAGTGTATGGGAGCTACTGTAAAGTCTCCTCATATTGGGTCTCCATCCAGTGACTAACCACACCTGGCATAGCTTAACTTTGCTAAAATTGGAAGAGGCAACTTTTCCACTCAGCTAAGCTGTAGCCAAAGCTCAATAAATGGGATCCATCTTTGGCAAACTATAAATATTTACAATGCCTTTACTTAAATTCTTGAGCTGCTAGAGCAATAAAAATTTTTTAAATATGTAGGAACCAATCATTTAATTGAAAAAAAAAAACTAAAGAGGAAATATAGATAAAAGTGAGGGCTCATATGATATTTAATTTTATTATTAAAAAAAAGAAGAAAACTAACAAGGACAATCAAATATTGTAAAGCCAATGAGAGTATAAAAAAATTTATTGAAAAGGAATTTGTAAAAAAAAGGGGAAGTCTTAGGAAGTAGGGTGAAAGTATGTAGTCAAACTACATAGGTGCCTTGAGACCATGAGGGGCACTAATTTGTTTTTAGCTTGGTATCCTCACTTCATGGGGCCTCTTCTCAATCTAGTGCACAAACTCATCTTCATCCTGTCATTTTCATCATCATCGTTCTATGCTTGATACCATCTTTTCACAATTTTGGTATCGTAAATGAGTATTTGGATGCTTTTCTTATATTACTATTTTCAAGGTTTTGATCAATGCTACACAGCATTTAGCTATTTTCCACCATCAATGCTGCAAAAAACTAAACATTTCTATCTCACTTTTTCTGATTAATTTCTCCTTTAAATTCCTCTTATCATTTTTAGTTATTTGACTCAAATAATACTATATGTCTGTCTTTCCTTTCCTTTCAACCTATAACCTACCCAAGCGGAAACTGGTTCCTACCATAAATGGGAAGGATTTGATTACAAATAACATCCTGACCGATCAATGATCTTGAATTTCAGGGTGGTTCTAAAGACTGAGTTCATTTTAAGCTTTCTGTAAATTGTTAGTCTTACCTGTGGGATAAAGAATGAAGGACCACCAAATTCCATTAAAAATGCGAGTTCATTGGGATCAGCGTAAGCTCCAGGAGGTAGAATATCTTTCAAAAGCAAATAACATGAGCCGAGATCAAATGGAGTAGAAATCTGAATAGAAGTCTGAAGTTTTCTGAAAATTATCAGGTTTGAAATTTTGGGTGCTAAATGGATGCTCATTATATAAACTATTAAATATATAAACATACATCACCAATTTATTTTATAAAAAAGAAATGATAGTTAATCCCTGAAATAATGTCCTTAATGAAAAAATTAATGTTGCCTCCATATGAAAAAGAATAATACCTGTATTCCCATCACATCTTTCATAACATAGGCAAAACAAAAAGGAAGTTTTCTAAAAGTAGTGTACATAGATTTATAGGTATAAATTAAGCATATTATGCCAATTTGGATAATCAAATGCACATAAAAATCAGAATGCGAATAGTTGGCAAGCATGAAGGACCAAGGGCCAGTCCTCATTGCAGAGGAAGCTGTCAAGTAGGGTTTTAACAGAAATCAAACATAAAACCTTTTGTGGTTCTGCCTGCATCAGTGTTGTAAATGGCTGTGTGAGTGATGATGCATTTGGCGCTACTTACCCTTGTGAAGCTAATTTTTAGCACATCCACCAGAGCTTTGTATTTACCTGTGCTGGGATCAAATCCCTGCCTTGATGCTGAAAGTCCAATGCCTTATCCATTGGGCCAGTAAGAGCTGCTTTAGTGTGATAGTTGGGTGATTCTTGGAATTTTGTTTGTAAGAGTTGAACTGAGCAGGAGGGTGGCACTCTCATTTGGTTATGGTGAGATCATCAATATATAATTGAGGGCCAAGGAAGGTCATGGATAAATACATTCAAGAGGGTGGGGAGATGCATGTACCTTGATGAAGGTGTTGTAGAGAGAAATGTATTCTTGAGAATGTCTTATTGTGAATCTGGATTGGAAAATTAATACTTAAAGCCATGAACAAGAGGATGTTTTTAGTTTGTTTTTTAAACAAAATAAAAAAGATATTGAGAATACAACATACCTATGAAATCCAGCTTGATGTAAATGACGTTCAACTTGTGCATTAGTCTTGGAGATAAGGGAGCATGTCTCTTGTCCTATTACAACAGGGAGATACATCCATAGTGTATATAAAATATTATACTTCTCCATTCTTTGATTTCATTAAAATTTGAAAAAGGAAGAATTATAATTAAATAAATGGTACTGACATTTCTAAACCAAAATTTGAGGCATGAGAGCCAGAGAATATTTTTAACATCCTGATATCTCAAGTGAGCTATTATGAGGAAATAAATAATTATGAAGTTTGAATGATGCTTTACAGGAAAGCATTGGGGAATAGTGATCATCAGATGGTTCATTATAATTTGGGACTAGTGAAAGGTAGAACATCAACAAACTCCACAAAAACTCCAAATTTTTATAGGGAAGATTACGATAAATTACACAACTTGTAAATCAGATTAGGTGGGATATAGAATTAAGTGGAAAGAATACTTATGAGATGTAGGACACTTTTAAGACTATATTAAACATAGTCCAAGAGCAGTGTATTCCAATGAAGGCTATTAGGAAGAAATGTAGGAAACTGTTGTGATGGAATCACAAGATAGCTAGGAAAATTTCTGAGAAGAAAAGGGCATACCAGAATTACAAAGAGAAAGTACTTTTAAGAATTTAAATCATTATAGGTCAACCAGAACTGAGCTAAATAAGATTATTAAGAAATGCAAAAGGGCAGCAGAAATTAATTTAGCTCAAAATAATAATAATTTAGATCTAAGAAAATTCTTTAGCTATTATAGAATTAATAACAAATCGAACAGTGATAAAATAGGGCCTATTAGATATAAAGGGGGTTTTGAAAGAATCTGATGATGAAATAGTTGAGGTTCTTAATGATCATTTATCTTCGGTATTTACACAAGAATCAAAAGAGATTAATTGATGATAATTCTAGGTCAAGTGAAGTAGTGTTGAATACCATTAATGTGAACAGGGAATTAATTAATGGGCTTATATTAGAGTTAAATAATAGTAAGTCATCTGGCCCAGACAATATTCATTCTATGTTACTCAAAGAAGGTGTAGATAGTATTGCAGTAGCTCTTGAGAAGATATATATATACTAGATCACTAGAGTTTGGAGAAATATCTAATGATTGGAAATTAGCAAATGTAGTGCAAATTTTTAAAAAGGGAAGTAAATAGGACCCAAATAAGTTTAGGCCAGTAAGCTTAACTTCTATCGTTTGTAAAATTCTTGAGAAGATAGTTAAGAAGGGGATTTCTTATCATCTAGAGTGTGGTAGGTTAATAAATGATGCTCAGCATGGGTTTAGAAGAGGTATATTGTGTTTAACAAATTTACTAGATTTTATAAATATGTTGAAATAATTTACTTACATCAACAATGCAATTGCATTTTCTCACAACTTTATTTGCATCCATTTTGTTTAAAGGCAGTTATCACTTAAAAAAATGAACAACAATATACCACACTTATCTAAGCACTTACTCACAACTATTGATCTCAAATATACAAGGGGTGAATCCAGTTACAGAACAAAACATAATTTCACGGATGACAAAAGCCACAAGGGCCTATCAAAGGTCATCCGCATCTGTCAAAACCCACCTACAAAATGTATCCATAGGATTGTGTCAGATCATGCATCTACAATATACAATTAGAACCATACACAGGAATGTGTCAAAAACAAAAAGCATCATCCCCAAGACTCATCAAAATCAAAAATAATATACAATAATAAAAAACTGCATCCACAGGTATGAGTTCAGAATACCTCCCAAAGTTACATAACATAACATAATTACACGGATGACAAAAGCCACAAGGGCCTATCAAAGGTCATCCGCCTCCGTCAAAACCCACCCACAAAAAGCACCATAACCAGAGGAAGACAAAATCAAAGTCCCCCACAATATAATATAACAGATGACAAAAGCCACAAGGGCTCATCATAGGTCATCCGAGTCAAGCGGCCTCTTTTTCAAGGCACCCAAACTCCCAGGAAAACTACATCCAGAGGATTGCATCCAGAAACAAGGGTATCACCAATCAAGGCTTGTCAAGAACTAAATCATGCAGCTATAGATATATACAAACAATATTAATATATACAAAACTTAGGAACCATCACAACCTTCCCTTCCCATAAACTCATCCAACCTACTCTTAAATACATTTAAATTTGGAATACCTACTACCCTCCGCGGCAATTTGTTCCAGAAGTCTACCACTCTATTGGTGGAAAAATATTTTCTTAAATCCAACCTACACCCTTGCCTTTTAATTTTCAAGTGGTGACCTCTAATCTGATTGCCATAATATAATTCAAAGAACTTGCTAACATCCAATTTATCTATCCCAGAAAAAATTTTAAACAGCTCCATGATATCCCCTCTCATACACCTCCTTACGAACAAGAACATATTTAATACCCTCAGTCTATCTATATATTCAAGGTGCCTCAGGGAAGGAATAATCTTTGTTGCCCTCCGTTGCACTGACTCAAGAAGGTTAATATCGTGTCTAAAATGTGGGGACCATGCCTGTATACAGTACTCTAGATGTGGCCTAACATAAGAGTTATAGAGTTTAAGAATAATCTCCTTACTTTTGTAACTGACATTTCTCTTAATTAAACCTAGCACTCTATTTGCCCTATTTCTTGCTTCAATACAATGCTTAGAAAACCTTAATGACTTATCTATTACTACTCCTAGATCTTTCTCCTCCTCTACTGAGCTCAGCCAATGCCCATCCATTTCATAGTTAAATTCTCTATTATCTTTTCCCATGTTAATAACTTTGCACTTATCAAGGTTGAAAGTCATTTGCCACTTATGTGCTCAGGATAACAATTTATTTAAATCCCCCTGCACTTTAAAATTATCATCAATATCTTTAACTACAGTTGCTAATTTGGTATCATCCGCAAAAATTGACACTATTATTAACTGCCTCCCCAAGATCATTTATATAGATGACAAATAATAATGGACCGAGAACTGATCCCTGAGGAACCCCACTGATAACATCCCTCCACTCTGACTTTACATCATTTAGCACTACCCTTTGCTTCCTATGTTTCAGCCACTCAGCTACCCAATTTGAAACACCCCCACATATCCCAATCATTTTTAATTTATGAACTAGTCTCTTATGTGGTACCTTATCAAATGCTTTACTAAAATCCAAGTAAATTACATCTATATTCTCTCCCTTATCTACTTGATTTGTTATGAACTCCAGAAAGTCTAGTAAATTAGTCAAACATGATCTACCTGATCTAAACCCATGCTGAGCATCGCTGATTAACCCCTCCCTCTCTAGATGTTGGCAAATCCCTTTTTTAACTATTTTCTCAAGAATTTGACAGACTACAGGAGTTAGGCTAACCGGTCTAAAGTTATTTGGATCCTCTTTACTACCCTTCTTGAAAATGGGGACTACATTTGCTCTCTTCCAATCGTGACCTAGTATACAACACCTCCAGAGCTATTGAGATACTTTCTACCCTTTCTTTAAGTATCCTAAACATAACATAACATAATTACACGGATGACAAAAGCCACAAGGGCCTATCAAAGGTCATCCGCCTCCGTCAAAACCCAACCACAAAAAGCACCATCACCAGGGAAAGACAAAATCAAAGTCCCCCACAATATAATATAACAGATGACAAGAGCCCATCATAGGTCATCTAAGTCAAACGGCCTCTTTTTTAAGGCACCCAAACTCCCAGGAAAACTACATCCAGAGGATTGCATCCAGAAACAAGGGTATCACCAATCAAGGCTTGTCAAGAACTAAATCATGCAGCTATAGATATATACAAACAATATTAATATATACAAAACTTAGGAACCATCACAACCTTCCCTTCCCATAAACTCATCCAACCTACTCTTAAATACATTTAGATTTGGACTACCTACTACCCTCTGCGGCAATTTGTTCCAGAAGAGCGTAGGGAGTCCTACACTAGGGGACTCCCTCAAAGTTCTTCTGTTCAATGCGAGGTCAATCAGGAATAAGTTTCTTGAGCTCCGTGGCCTCGTAGTAACAGAGGAACCTGAGATGGTGGCCATAACGGAGTCGTGGATAAAAACCTCAAGCCGAGATTTTGAAGGTGAATTCACGATTCCCGGTTACCAGCTCTTCCTGAAAGATAGGCCAGACAGAGAGGGTGGCGGTGTGATGTTGTATGTCAAGGATACTCTCAACTCGACGGATTGCATCATCATATCCGACCATGAACTACTAGGTGTTGACCTAGAGATAGGTCCTGCCAAATACAGGACCCTGGTGCTTTATAGACCTCCTGCTCAACTCGTTGAAAAGGACAGAGATCTGTACCAGCTACTAGGAGAACTTGTCGAAGACAGAGTGTGTATCGTCATGGGTGATTTCAACACACAAGTTGACTGGGAAACCAGAGAACCCTGTGGCGAGAACGCACTACTCCTGGAGTTCACGAACAATGAGTTCCTCACTCAATGGGTGAGAGAGCCAACGAGAGGAGGCAATATCCTCGACTTGGTTTTCACCTCTGAAGATGACATCGTTGAGGACCTCTCTGTTGGCGAAGAGCTCGGTGGCAGTGACCACCGACTAATTAGATTTGTAGTCAAAGTCCTCAAGGCAGAGCCTGCAACTAGTAAATCAAGGAAACTGGATTTGAGAAGAGCAGACTTTGCAGGTCTACGCGCGGGACTGACTGATGCGAGGCTAGAAGAGTGCGATGCTGTTGAAGACTCTTGGAACAGTTTCAAAACCACATTCATGAGTCTTCAATCGCGTTTTATTCCTCTGAAATGCCCCCGTCGGTCTTCTGTTCAACCAAAGTGGTTTAATCGAGAAATCGGGCAACTGCTTAGGGAGAAGAGAAATGTGTACCGGCAATCGAAGATCTCGGGTGACTTTGACGAATACCGGAGGCTAGCCAGGAGAGTGAAGTCCAGTATAAGGGCGGCTAAGCGGTCTGAGGAACTCCGAGTGGCGAGACTCTGTAAAGATAATCCCAAGGAGTTTTTTGGATATGTGAACAGCCGTAAACCAATCCGTCGAACGATTGGCCCTTTGAGGAATGAGGAGGGGACATTAAAGCATTCAGATGCAGAAAATGCCAACCTCCTCAACGACTACTTCTCTTCAGTGTTTACTGAAGAGTGTGGTCCCATTCGCCAGCCCACGGATTCCTACTCAGGGGAAAAGCTGGAGGCAATGGACTTCACCGAAGGAGAAATAAAGAAAAGGATCGCTGACCTAAAGACGAATAAGTCCCCTGGACCGGACGGGTTTCTACCTAAAGTGTTGTAGGAAGTGTGCGATGAAGTATCACGACATCTGTGCGCTATCTTTAACATGTCAATCCGGACCGGATGCGTTCCTAGAGACTGGCGTGAGGCGGAGGTGACTCCTATCTTCAAGAAAGGAGACCGTAACCAACCGTCGAACTACCGACCTATCAGTCTGACTTTGATAGTCGGTAAACTCATGGAAAGCATCATGGTGGACAAAGTGACGTTGTATTTAGAGTCAAACCTGCTACTGAGGAGTTCGCAGCACGGCTTCCAAAGGCAACGGTCATGCCTGACGAACCTTGTAGAATTCTTCCACTTCGTTTTCAGTGAGCACGATCGGGACAAGGCGGTGGATGTGGTCTACCTAGACTTTCAGAAAGCCTTTGATAAGGTACCACACCGCCGCCTTCTCCGGAAAGTGCGAGCGCTTGGCATAGACGGAAAGGTAGCCAGCTGGATCGAGAACTGGCTAAGTGGCAGACGGCAACGGGTGGTGGTAAATGGACAGTCTTCTGAGTGGGTGCCCGTTACTAGCGGGGTGCCTCAAGGTTCTGTCCTGGGACCACTACTATTCATCATCTACGTCAACGACATGGACGGTGACATGGTTGCGAAGATTTCCAAATTTGCCGACGATACCAAGCTTGGTATGAACGTTGCAAAGGATGGAAATACTGCCCGCCTGCAGGAAGATCTTGGGAAGATTGGGGAGTGGTCGGACACGTGGCAAATGCCTTTTAACATGGGCAAATGCAAAGTGATGCATATCGGCCACAGAAACCCCCAATCTCAGTATATCCTTAAGGACACTGTTCTTGAATCGAGTGACACTGAGAAGGACTTGGGTGTTACTATTACTAGTGACCTCAAGTTCTCGAAACAGTGCATTGAGGCAGAGAAAAAGGCCCAAAGGATGCTAGGCTATATTAAGTGCCAGTTTGGTTATCGGAACCAGGAGATTGTATTGTACCTGTACAACTCACTTGTCCGACCGCACCTGGAGTATGCCGTACAATTTTGGAGTCCTTCATTGCGAAAGGACATCGCGAGATTGGAACGCGTACAAGCCAGGGCAACCAAGCTCATTCCCTCTATCCGACATAAAAGTTATGAGGATAGACTAAGGGAATTAGATCTGTTCTCGCTGGAAACCCGTAGACAGCGTGGTCAGCTCATCGAAGTTTTCAAAATACTTCGAGGGTTCGACAATGTTGACTATCGGGATATTTTCACACTGAGTGAGAACAGAACGCGCAATCACGGCTTCAAACTTGAACTGAAGCGTTACAACCGCAATCTGTGTGGAAATTTTTTCACTTACAGTATCTGCGGTATGTGGAACGAACTTCCAGTGGAAGTTGTCAACAGTGAATCTGTTGACCAGTTAAAGTCAAGACTAGACAAAGTCTTGAAAAGTGGCCGTTTAGGGACGCAAAACAATTGAGCAGCCTTGTGCCCGCTCAATTGCTAGTCCAAAGGTACCCTCTTTGAATGGATAGTAAGGTCTCCTAGGGTACCTTCTTTCCTTGTTGTTACTCCTTGTTGTTGTTACACTCTATTGGTGAAAAAATATTTTCTTAAATCCAACCTACACCCTTGCTTTTTAATTTTCAAGTGGTGACCTCTAGTCCAATTTCCATCATCTAACTCAAAAAACTTGCTAACATCCAATTTATCTATCCCGGAAAATTATTTAAAGAGCTCAATCATATCCCCTCACACACACCTCCTTTCGAACGAGAACATATTTAATACCCTCAGTCTATCTATATATTCAAGGTGCCCCAGGGAAGGAATAATCTTTGTTGCCCTCCGTTGCACTGACTCGAGAAGATTAATATTGTGTCAAAATGTGGGGACCATGCCTGTATACAGTACTCTAGATGTGGCCTAACATAAGAGTTATAGAGTTTAAGAATAACCTGCTTACTTTTGTAACTGACATTTCTCTTAATAAAACCCAGCATTCTATTTGCCCTATTTCTTGCTTCAATACAATGCTTAGAAAACCTTAATGACTTATCTATTACTACTCCTAGATCTTTCTCATCCTCTACTGAGCTCAGCCAATGCCCATCCATTTCATAGTTAAATTCTCTATTATCTTTTCCCATGTTAATAACTTTGCACTTTTCAAGGTTGAAAGTCATTTGCCACTTATGTGCCCAGGATAACAATTTATTTAAATCCCCCTGCACATTAAAATTATCATAAATATCTTTAACTACAGCTGCTAATTTGGTATCATCCGCAAAAATTGACACTTTATTATTAACTGCCTCCCCAAGATCGTTTATATAGATGACAAATAATAATGGACCGAGAACTGATCCCTGAGGAACCCCACTGATAACATCCCTCCACTCTGACTTTACACCATTTAGCACTACCCTTTGCTTCCTGTCTTTCAGCCACTCAGCTATCCAATTTCAAGCACCCCCACATATCCCAATCATTTTTAATTTATGAACTAGTCTCCTATGTGGTACCTTATCAAATGCTTTACTAAAATCTAAGTAAATTATATCTACATTCTCTCCCTTATCTACTTGATCTGTTACAAACTCCAGAAAGTCTAGTAAGTTAGTCAAACATGATCTACCTGATCTAAACCCATGCTGAGCATCGCTGATTAACCTTTCCCTCTCTAGATGTTGGCAAATCCCTTTTTTAACTATTTTCTCAAGAATTTTACAGACTACAGGAGTTAGGCTAACCGGTCTAAAGTTATTTGGATCCTCTTTACTACCCTTCTTGAAAATGGGGACTACATTCGCTCTCTTCCAATCATCGGGTATTTCTCCATATTCCAGTGACCTAGTATATAACTTGTCCAGAGCAATTGAGATACTTTCTACACCTTCTTTAAGTATCCTAGAATGAATATTATCAGGGCCAGATGCCTTGGTAGTATCTAACTCACCTATTAGTCCTTTTATCCTCCTGAGGCACACTAATGTTAGTAAACACCTCTTTTCCTGACCCATGAGTACTATACATAGGACTATTTAGTTTCTCCTTTGTAAATACTGATGCAAAATGACCATTTAGTACCTCAACTATTTCCTCATCAGTTTCTCTCACAACCCCTTCATATTTGATAGGTCCTATTTTAACTCTGCCAGACTTGTTATTAATTTTATATTAACCAAAGAACTTTCTAGGATTTTTGTTGCTATCCTGAGCTAATTTAATTTCTGACACCCTTTTGTTCTTCTTTATAATCTTATTTAACTCATTCCTAGCCATTCTATAATCACTTAAATTTTGAATATTATTTTGTACCTGTAATTTTTTGTATGCCCTTTTCTTCTCTGAAATTTTTCTAGCTATCTCCTGATTCCACCATAATGGTTTCCTACTTTTGTTCCTAATGGCCTTCATTGGGATACATTGTTCTTGGACTACATTTATTATATGCTTGAAAGTATCCCACATCCCATAAGCATTTTTACCTCTGAATTCTACATCCCAGTCTACCAAATTTAGCAAGCTTCGAAGTTTTACATAATCTCCCTTATGAAAATTTGGAACTTTTACACCATTGTCGGTTATTTTACCCTTCTCAATTCCCAAGTTAAAATGAACTATCTGATGGTCACTATTTCCCAATGCTTCCCCAACAGTCAATTCTTGAACTAAATGATCACTGTTAGAAAGCACTAAATCTAATATATTGTCTCCCCCTCATTGGCTCATTAACAAATTGATTAAAAAAATTATCCTCAAAGCATTCTATGAATCTGCCACTTGTTCTATCCCTACCTATCATATTTTCCCAGTCCACAGAGTTTAAGTTGAAGTCCCCAATAATAACTGCATCTGTTTAACATCCTTTACTTATTTCCCTTATCATTAGTTCATCCACATCATCAGTCTGCCCAGGTGGCCTGTAAAAAGCTCCCAAATGCACCATTCAATTTTTACTGAATCTAATATCTATCTAAAATGACTCAACTCCATCCTGCATTATTGAAGTATTTAAACTTGAAACAATGTTGTTTTTTATATAGATAATTATTCCTCCACCAATCCTACCTGTCCTTTGACTAATGTACATATTATAACCCTATAAATCAAATTCATTTATAGTGTCACTAAATTCTATTTCATTAACCCATGATTCAGTAACACATAATATATCTATATCCTCATCGCTAATATAATTAAATAGCTCATCCTTCTTGTTTCTAAGACTACGAGCATTTGTATAGAAACAATTTAACGCCCCTATCCCTGAAGCGCCTCTTCCAACCTGAATGACCTCATCTCTATTGTCTTGGAACCTATTTCTGTTATCTGCCAAGTCCATTCTACTTTCAGTACTATAATGTCCTCTCATGATTCCTTGACCACTATTAGTATCTAGTTTCCTGCCCACAAAGACCTAATAACACGATCATACTCCCCCCCCAACACATCTACCCCCCTCCTACTCAAATGCAGTCCATCCATCGCATACATTTCTTTCATTCCAACAAACCTATCCCACACATCCACAAACATGACACCTTCCATCTCACACAATCATTCAGCCCAATCGCACAAGACATCCATTCTACCTCAACATCCATTCTTGGAAGCACACCTTTCATTCTACTTTCTTTCACCTTTTCAATTAACCTCTTGTACCCTTCACGTAACTCACATGCACCCACTTTCTTCACATCATTCACTCCTACATGTGTAATCACAACCGCATCCCTTGCACAGCCAGACACCAGCTCCTCATACCTATCAGACAGATCTCTCACTCTAGCACCCAGCAAACACACTGTCAAACCATTCAATCTACTTGCATTCAACTTCCTATCTAAATATCTAACTCGTGAATCACCCATCACAAGCACTTCAGTCAGACTCCTATTCCTAAACCCCACAGACCTAACTCCATCCCCACTCCTATTCTCATTCAAACTACCAGTCACTCTACCTCCACCCCCACCCTCATCAGTCATATCACTTCCAGTTACTTCCTCTCTTAGGGCACTGAATCTATTAGTCAAGCTAATAGGTTCTGTGTCCCTCTGACTCACACACCTATTCTTCCCCTGGCTAACAACCTCAACAGAGGCAACCCTATTCTCACAAAGAACAGGAGAAGCCTCCCTAGCTTCACGTTTCCTAACCACTCTCCACTGTCCCCCATCCTCACTAGGCCTATTTCTAACTAATCTAATGGGGCTAACTTCACTATCCCTAGAACTATCATATCCTACCTCCTCCACTGGCCCTCTACCTTCCCCTAAAACATTAAATATGTTTTCATTTGAAAGAAGGTGTGTGAGAGGAGATATGATTGAGCTTTTTAAAATCTTTTCTGGGATGGATAAATTGGATTTCAGCAAGTTATTTGAGTTAGAAGGTAGTTCTAGAACTAGAGGCCACCAGTTAAAGATTAAAAAACAGAGGTGCAGACTGGATGTTAGAAAATATTTTCAATAACAGAGTGGTGGATTATTGGAATAGTTTGCCACCTGAGACTGTAGACAACACAAACTTGAATGTTTTCAAGCGCAGATTGGATGATTATATGGGGATGGAGGGTTAATTTCTTACTTTTCGGTATGTGGATATGTTTCTTGACTCATTCCTGTGGATGCAGTTTCTTTTTATTGTATATTTTGGGGGACTTTGATTTTGTTTTTGACAGACTCCTATGGAGGCTTTAAATTATATATTGTAGATGCATGGTTGGACATTCCAATGGATTGTTAAATTGTATATTATAGATGCATGATCTGACAAAATCCTATGGATGCATTATATGGGTGGGATTTGATGGATACGGATGACCTTTGATAGGCCCTTGTGGCTTTTGTCATCCGTGAAATTATGTTATGTTATGTTAACCTATTCCCAGCTCTAGGCCTACAATGCATTTACGCAGCCCACATACAACACATGTATACCCCTCACCTAATACACCACAACATAACGTAATTTCACGGATGACAAAAGCCACAAGGGCCTATCAAAGGTCATACGCCTCTGTCAAAACCCACCCACAAAAAGCACCATCACCAGGGAAAGACCAAATCAAAGTGGTAAATATGTAGATTATCGGCACGAACGATGGGACGTACTATTTCGTCCGTGTTCCAAAATGTTTCACGTTTTTGGATTACATTTAAGTTGACGACTCGTGTGGGGGTAAACACAATGAGGGGACTACACTATGATGATCCTGAGTTTCATTAAATTTTGGGGGTCTGGGGGGCACAGCCCCCCAGTATATAATCCTAATTGTTTATAGAATAATAATTTGAAAAGGACTCAAACGCGCATGAATATTCCGACACGAGTGAACGATAATATTTACACACCAATTTTTTGGGGGGCCGGGCTGCTAATCTACATATTTACCATCAAAGTACCCCACAATATAATATAACATGAAAAAAGCCACAAGGGCTCATCATAGGTCATCCGTATCAAACAGCCTCTTTTTTAAGGCACTCAAACTCCCAGGAAAACTACATGCAGAGGATGCAGCTATAGATATATACAAACAATATTTATATATACAAAACTTAGGAACCATCACAACCTTCCCTCCCCATAAACTCATCCAACCTAATCTTAAATACATTTAAATTTGGACTACCTACTACCCTCCGCGGCAATTTGTTCCAGAAGTCCACCACTCTATTGGTGAAAAAATATTTTCTTAAATCCAACTTACACCCTTGCTTTTTAATTTTCAAGTGGTGACCTCTAGTCCGATTTAAGAACATAAGAAAAGAAGGAGACTGCAAAAGACCATTCATGGCCTACACTTGGCAGCTCCTGTTCCATTCAACACACAAAAGATTTCTTACCAGAGAAAAGTCATCAACATTGTCACCCTTAACAGGAGTTCGTCAGATCTAATCTACAATATACATAAAATGCATCCAGAGGATTATGTCCATTCATGCAACCACAAAATATAGTCTTCCCACTCCTTAGAAAAATATATACATATGTACATAAAAAAAAGTCAGTCCCATCTAGCAGCTTCATCCATATATTTATCTAATCTATTCTTAAAACTACCCAGAGAGGAGGCTTCTATCACATGTCTAGTGAGCCTATTCCATTCATCTACCACACGATTTGTAAACCAATTCCTCCCAATCTCCTTCCTAAACCTATACTTATCAAGCTTAAACCCATTGCTACGTGTCCTGTCATGTTCACTAAGTATAAGAACCTTACCCAGATCCCCTTTATTATATCCTTTTACCCATTTGAAGACTTCAATCAATTCCCCTCTGACTCTTCTCCTTTCCAATGTATGTAGATTTAGTTTTCTGAGCCTTTCACCATAAGGTAAGTTCCTTAGCCCACCAATCATCTTTGTCATCCTTCTCTGCACAGACTCAAGCAAATCAATATCCTTCCTATAATATGGTGACCAAAATTGTACTGCATAGTCTAGATGAGGCCTAACTAGCGCCAGATACAGTTTTAGAATGACTTCAGCACTCTTATTGCTTACACTCCTCCTGATGAATCCCAATATCCTATTAGCTTTATTCTTAGCATTTAGACATTGCTTTCTAGGACGAAGGTCTGAACTTACCAAAATACCCAAGTCTCTCTCTATCATCGAAGCAAAGAAACAGGTGCTACTTCATAACATAACATAATTACACGGATGACAAAAGCCACAAGGGCCTATCAAAGGTCATCCGCCTCCGTCAAAACCCACCCACAAAAAGCACCATCACCAGGGGAAGACAAAATCAAAGTCCCCCACAATATAATATAACGGATGACAAAAGCCACAAGGGCTCATCATAGGTCATCCGAGTCAAGCGGCCTCTTTTTCAAGGCACCCAAACTCCCAGGAAAACTACATCCAGAGGATTGCATCCAGAAACAAGGGTATCACCAATCAAGGCTTGTCAAGAACTAAATCATGCAGCTATAGATATATACAAACAATATTAATATATACAAAACTTAGGAACCATCACAACCTTCCCTTCCCATAAACTCATCCAACCTACTCTTAAATACATTTAGATTTGGACTACCTACTACCCTCTGCGGCAATTTGTTCCAGAAGTCTACCACTCTATTGGTGAAAAAATACTTTCTTAAATCCAACCTACACCCTTGCTTTTTAATTTTCAAGTGGTGACCTCTAGTCCGATTTCCATCATCTAACTCAAAAAACTTGCTAACATCCAATTTATCTATCCCGGAAAAATTTTTAAAGAGCTCAATCATATCCCCTCTCAAACACCTCCTTTCGAACGAGAACATATTTAACACCCTCAGTCTATCTTCATATTCAAGGTGCCTCAGGGAAGGAATAATCTTTGTTGCCCTCCGTTGCACTGACTCAAGAAGGTTAATATCGTGTCTAAAATGTGGGGACCATGCCTGTATACAGTACTCTAGATGTGGCCTAACATAAGAGTTATAGAGTTTAAGAATAACCTGCTTACTTTTGTAACTGACATTTCTCTTAATAAAACCCAGCACTCTATTTGCCCTATTTCTTGCTTCAATACACTGCTTAGAAAACCTTAATGACTTATCTATTACTACTCCTAGATCTTTCTCATCCTCTACTGAGCTCAGCCAATGCCCATCCATTTCATAGTTAAATTCTCTATTATCTTTTCCCATGTTAATAACTTTGCACTTATCAAGGTTGAAAGTCATTTGCCACTTATGTGCCCAGGAAAACAATTTATTTAAGTCCCCCTGCACTTTAAAATTATCATCAATATCTTTAACTACAGCTGCTAATTTGGTATCATCCGCAAAAATTGACACTTTATTATTAACTGCCTCCCCAAGATCGTTTATATAGATGACAAATAATAATGGACCGAGAACTGATCCCTGAGGAACCCCACTGATAACATCCCTCCACTCTGACTTTACACCATTTAGCACTACCCTTTGCTTCCTGTCTTTCAGCCACTCAGCTATCCAATTTGAAACACCCCCACATATCCCAATCATTTTTAATTTATGAATTAGTCTCCTGTGTGGTACCTTATCAAATGCTTTACTAAAATCTAAGTAAATTATATCTACATTCTCTCCTTTATCTACTTGATCTGTTACAAACTCCAGAAAGTCTAGTAAGTTAGTCAAACATGATCTACCTGATCTAAACCCATGCTGAGCATCGCTGATTAACCCCTCCCTCTCTAGATGTTGGCAAATCCCTTTTTTAACTATTTTCTCAAGAATTTTACAGACTACAGGAGTTAGGCTAACCGGTCTAAAGTTATTTGGATCCTCTTTACTACCCTTCTTGAAAATGGGGACTACATTCGCTCTCTTCCAATCATCGGGTATTTCTCCATATTCCAATGACCTAGTATATAACTTGTCCAGAGCTATTGAGATACTTTCTACCCCTTCCTTAAGTATCCTAGAATGAATATTATCAGGGCCGGAGGCCTTGGTAGTATCTAAATCACCTATTAGTCCTTTTATCATCCTTCGATCCACACAAATGTTAGTAAACACCTCTTTTCCTGACCTATGAGTACTATACATAGGACTATTTAGTTTCTCTTTTGTAAATACTGATGCAAAATGACCATTTAGTACCTCAACTATTTCCTCATCAGTTTCTCTCACAAACCCTTCATATTTGATAGGTCCTATTTTAACTCTGCCAGACTTGTTATTAGTTTTATAGTAACTAAAGAACTTTCTAGGATCTTTGTTGCTATCCTGAGCTAATTTAATTTCTGACACCCTTTTGTTCTTCTTTATAATCTTATTTAACTCATTCCTAGCCATTCTATAATCACTTAAATTTTGAATATTATTTTCTACCTGTAATTTTTTATATGCCCTTTTCTTCTCTGAAATTTTTCTAGCTATCTCCTGATTCCACCATAATGGTTTCCTACTTTTGTTCCTAATGGCCTTCATTGGGATACATTGTTCTTGGACTACATTTATTATATGCTTGAAAGTATCCCACATCCCATAAGCATTTTTACCTCTGAATTCTATATCCCAGTCTACCAAATTTAGCAAGCTTCGAAGTTTTACATAATCTCCCTTATGAAAATTTGGAACTTTTTCAGCATTCTCAGTTATTTTACCCTTCTCAATTCCCAAGTTAAAACGAACTATCTGATGGTCACTATTTCCCAATGCTTCCCCAACAGTCAATTCTTGAACTAAATGATCACTGTTAGAAAGTACTAAATCTAATATATTGTCCCCCCTTGTTGGCTCATTAACAAATTGATTAAAAAAATTATCCTCAAAGCATTCTATGAACCTGCCACTTGTTCTATCCCTACCTATCATATTTTCCCAGTCCACAGAGTTTAAGTTGAAGTCCCCAATAATAACTGCATCTGTTTCACATCCCTTACTTATTTCCCTTATCATTAGTTCATCTATATCATCAGTCTGCCCAGGTGGCCTGTAAAAAGCTCCCAAATGCACCATTCTATTTTTACTGAACCTAATAAAATTCCTTGAGTATTTTATGTAACATAACTGTTAACTTATCTTCACGAACTTAAATATATTAGACCGAAAAATACAAAACAAAAACGTCACTGAATAGCGCGATCGCTGAAAGCACGAACGATCACTACGGATGCCTGTAAAATCAGTTATTTTGGGTGACTTTTAAAAGAAGTTAGCTGGTTTCAGACATCATAGCAAGTTGGTGTGTTTCTGCATATTAATCGGACGTCAGCAAATGGAAGCCCCAACTCCCAAGCATGTATTGCCCAGTCACGGTGATAGTCTTCTATGTGGAGCAGTTGCAGTGTATTCCAATGAAGGCTATTATGAAAAATGTAGCAATCCGTTGTGGAATCAGGAGCTAGCTAGGAAAATGAGAAGAAAAGGGCATACCAGAGAGAAATAATTTAATGACAACGTGAGTGAATTTGAACTACAGGGTTATGTAAACAGTGTTGTGTAAACAGTACAATTAAATTAGATGATAACACAGAGTCATTATGGCTAAATGTAAAGGAAGGTAAAAACAAGCTTGTCATAGGATTATTATACAGACCACCAAATCTTAGTAAGGAAGCTTCAAATCTTCTGTGGCAGGAGATTGAACGGGCATGTAGAAGTAAGCATGTGTGTATAATGGGCGATTTTAATTACAGAAATATAGACTGGGAAGCTCTTGTGGGTGATCAGGAGGCTGAGGAATTTTTGAATGTTGTCCAAGATAATTTTCTGAGGCAGATTATTAACGAACCCACTAGAGGTAATAATATACTGGATTTAGTTCTGACAAATAGGGAAGAAGTTATTAAGGATACTGAGATTGAAGGAAATTTGGGTAATAGTGACCATTGTGAAATTAGATTCAAGATGAAATGGAATGGTATTGATAGTAGCATGAACAATGTTAAAATTCCTGACTTTAGAAGAGCAAATTATAATGGGCTCAGGACTTACCTGGAGGCAGTTGTACAGAAACCAGGCAATGAAATCAATTCAGGAATAGATTCAATGATATCAGTTAGTGGAGACAATAATCACCAGGAGGAAGAGATTACAATTGAAGAGGAGTATGAAAGAATAATTGAGCAATTAATTACAGGTCAGATGATTAACATTCCTTATAAGGAGATTAGGACTAAAAATAATGACCCAAAATGGATGACAGATAAAATTAAGCATTATATTGGCATTAAAAAGGGCATTTATAGGAAAATAAAAAAGGGAGAGGATCACTTAAGGCAGAGATATAATGAACTAGCAAGAGATGTTAAAAAGTTAGTTAGAGTAGCAAGGAGAAATTATGAAATTAAAGTGGCAAATAGGGCAAAGGAAGATCCTAAAAGTTTTTATCAATTATACAAAACTAAGGTTAGAGATAAAATAGGCCCACTTATAGATTCCAATGGAGAATTAGTGAGTGATAGGGACTCAATGGCTGGAATGCTAAATGACTTTTTTCTCTCAGTATTTACACAGGAGGATACTCTAAATATACCCGAGGTGTCAATGATCTTTCGGGGTAATGATGAAGAGAAATTAAAGGATATCTTGATCACAAAGGAAATTGATAAAATCAAAAGTAGTAAAGCACCCAGTCCTGATGAGGTCTTTCCTAGAATTTTGAAAGAATGTAAGGATGTGTTAAGTGAGCCCCTAGCATGCATCTTTAGAAAATCATTGGAGAGTGGCATTGTGCCAGTGGCATGGAAGAAAGCCAATATGATACCTATATTTAAGAAAGGGGATAAAACAAATATGTCTAATTACAGACCAGTAAGTTTGACATCAGTGGTAGGGAAAAGGATGGAATCTATTATAGCAAGGAATATTAGGGGATCACTTGGATAAGCATAAGTTGATAAAAGAATCACAGCATGGCTTTAGTAAGGGTAAATCCTGCCTGACTAATTTGCTGTCTTTTTATAGTAAGGTGTATGAAGCAGCAGATAAGGATGAAAACTATGATATTTTATACTTGGACTTTAGTAAGGCTTTTGATCGAGTGCCACACTTACGGCTTCTGAGCAAAGTTAAAGCACACGGGATCGATGGCAGTATATTTAGGTGGATTCAGTCATGGCTTGGTGACAGACAGCAAAGAGTTAGTATAGATGGAGTTAAATCTGAGTGGGGGTGTGTTAGCAGTGGAGTTCCGCAAGGATCTGTTTTGGGTCCCTTGCTATTCTTAATTTATATTAATGATCTTGACATAGGTATAAGTAGTGACCTGAGTAAATTTGCTGATGATACTAAGCTAGGTAGGGCCATTAGGGCTGATTCTGATGCTGTTGTAATGCAGGAGGAATTGACCATTCTGTCCAATTGGGCTGAGAAATAAGAACATAAGAAAAGAAGGAGACTGCAAAAGACCATTCATGGCCTACACTTGGCAGCTCCTGTTCCATTCAACACACGAAAGATTTCTTACCAGAGAAAAGTCATCAACATTGTCACCCTTAACAGGAGTTCGTCAGATCTAATCTACAATATACATAAAATGCATCCAGAGGATTATGTCCATTCATGCAACCGCAAAATATAATCTTCCCACTCCTTAGAAAAATATATACATATGTACATAAAAGTCAGTCCCATCTAGCAGCTTCATCCATATATTTATCTAATCTATTCTTAAAAATACCCAGAGAGGAGGCTTCTATCACATGCCTAGTGAGCCTATTCCATTCATCTACCACACTATTTGTAAACCAATTCCTCCCAATCTCCTTCCTAAACCTATACTTATCAAGCTTAAACCCATTGCTACGTGTCCTGTCATGTTCACTAAGTATAAGAACCTTACCCAGATCCCCTTTATTATATCCTTTTACCCATTTGAAGACTTCAATCAATTCCCCTCTGACTCTTCTCCTTTCCAATGTATGTAGATTTAGTTTTCTGAGCCTTTCACCATAGGGTAAGTTCCTTAGCCCACCAATCATCTTTGTCATCCTTCTCTGCACAGACTCAAGCAAATCAATATCCTTCCTATAATATGGTGACCAAAATTGTACTGCATAGTCTAGATGAGGCCTAACTAGCGCCAGATACAGTTTTAGAATGACTTCAGCACTCTTATTGCTTACACTCCTCCTAATGAATCCCAATATCCTATTAGCTTTATTCTTAGCATTTAGGCATTGATTTCTAGGACGAAGGTCTGAATTACCAAAATACCCAAGTCTCTCTCACAATCAGTCCTCCCTAAAATTCTCCCATTTAATTTATAACTATTCAATGGATTATTTCTACCTATACTAAGTACACTACATTTGTCTATGTTAAACTTCATTTGCCATTTCTCGGCCCAATTGGACAGAATGGTCAATTCCTCCTGCATTACAACAGCATCAGAATCAGCCCTAATGGCCCTACCTAGCTTAGTATCATCAGCAAATGAAGTTTAACATAGACAAATGTAGTGTACTTAGTATAGGTAGAAATAATCCACTGAATAGTTATAAATTAAATGGGAGAAATTTAGGGAGGACCGATTGTGAGAGGGACTTGGGTATTTTGGTAAGTTCAGACCTTCGTCCTAGAAAGCAATGCCTAAATGCTAAGAATAAAGCTAATAGGATATTGGGATTTATTAGGAGGAGTGTAAGCAATAAGAGTGCTGAAGTCATTCTAAAACTGTATCTGGCGCTAGTTAGGCCTCATCTAGACTATGCAGTACAATTTTGGTCACCATATTATAGGAAGGATATTGATTTGCTTGAGTCTGTGCAGAGAAGGATGACAAAGATGATTGGTGGGCTAAGGAACTTACCTTATGGTGAAAGGCTCAGAAAACTAAATCTACATACATTGGAAAGGAGAAGAGTCAGAGGAGAATTGATTGAAGTCTTCAAATGGGTAAAAGGATATAATAAAGGGGATCTGGGTAAGGTTCTTATACTTAGTGAACATGACAGGACACGTAGCAATGGGTTTAAGCTTGATAAGTATAGGTTTAGGAAGGAGATTGGGAGGAATTGGTTTACAAATCGTGTGGTAGATGAATGGAATAGGCTCACTAGACATGTGATAGAAGCCTCCTCTCTGGGTAGTTTTAAGAATAGATTAGATAAATATATGAATGAAGCTGCTAGATGGGACTGACTTTTTTATGTACATATGTATATATTTTTCTAAGGAGTGGGGAGATTATTTTGCGGTTGCATGAATGGACATAATCCTCTGGATGCATTTTATGTATATTGTAGATTAGATCTGACGAACTCCTGTAAAGGGTGACAATGTTGATGACTTTTCTCTGACACCTCAGGTATATTTAGAGTATCCTCCTGTGTAAATACTGAGAGAAAAAAGTCATTTATCATTCCAGCCATTGAGTCCCTATCACTCACTAATTCTCCATTGGGATCTATAAGTGGGCCTATTTTATCTCTAACCTTAGTTTTGTATAATTGTGGGCTACAGCTTATCTCTTATGACGTCAGACGGTAGCATCGGATGTGACAATCACTGCGTTATATTTTTTTGTTCTTTTGGGGATTTGTAACTTTTAGTCTATTAGTTACTAAATATCTGCGCTCTGCTCGTTTATAGTTTTATTCTAAGTTAGGTAAGGTTTCTTGATGTCTTATTATTTTTTGTTTTGTTTTCGTATTTTTTGTTTACTGCAAACCATAACAGCTTCTTACTGGCAACATCATAGCTTATAAATACGACCCATTTTGCAAATGTTTTTCTTTTGTTATTGCTTTCCTGCTCTCCATGTGCTTCTTTGTTATTCAAATTCGGCTTTACTTTGTATGATCACGAAAAACTTTTAGATTATCTAGAGGCGCATAAACTAATCAAGAAACCTATAAAAGTAAGAATTGTTCGTTATTAGGTTAGGTTTTTCTGCCAGTAAAATGCTGTTGGGGAGACCCCCCCCCTCCCCCAGTAAATTCAAGGGGACTGCTCGTGGGGGAGATATCACTAGTGACCTCAAGTTCTCGAAACAGTGCATTGAGGCGGAGAAAAAGGCCCAAAGGATGCTAGGTTATATTAAGCGCCAGTTTGGTTATCAGAACCAGGAGATTGTACTGTGCCTGTACAACTCACTTGTCCGACCGCACCTGGAGTATGCCGTACAATTTTGGAGTCCTTCATTGCGAAAGGACATCGCGAGATTGGAACGCGTACAAGCCAGGGCAACCAAGCTCATTCCCTCTATCCGACATAAAAGTTATGAGGATAGACTAAGGGAGTTAGATCTGTTCTCGCTGGAAACCCGTAGACAGCGTGGTCAGCTCATCGAAGTCTTCAAAATACTTCGAGGGTTCGACAATGTTGACTATCGGGATATTTTCACACTGAGTGAGAACAGAACGCGCAATCACGGCTTCAAACTTGAACTGAAGCGTTACAACCGCAATCTGTGTGGAAATTTTTTCACTTACAGTATCTGCGGTATGTGGAACGCACTTCCAGTGGAAGTTGTCAACAGTGAATCTGTTGACCAGTTCAAGTCAAGACTAGACAAAGTCTTGAAAAGTGGCCGTTTTAGGGACGCAAAACAATTGAGCAGCCTTGTGCCCGCTCAATTGCTAGTCCAATGGTACCCTCTTTGAATGGACCGTAAGGTCTCCTAGGGTACCTTCTTTCCTTGTTGTTACCTTAATCTGGATGTGAGAAATCGAAGGAGAATGAAACAGATTGTATATACAATCCCTTTACTTACAATTACTTACAATTGAGGGTTGATATCATCAATGAATGAATAATGAATTTCTATTTAAGATCACTTTAATCACTATATATTTATTTTTTTCACTTTTTCACTATTTTTATCATTTTTAAACATTTTAAACTACTTAGCTAGATCTTGGTTTAAGTGTGTCATCATGAGATACTACTACTTAAATCAACCATCTGCCAGTCTCCTAAATTCATGCTGTAGTGGGCCGAAAATCTAGACTAACCCCCAATCGATCCAACCCGCTTCCTACCTTAATCTGGATGTGAGAAATCGAAGGAGAATGAAACGGATTGTATATACAATCCCTTTACTTACAAAAAAAAAATACAGTTATAACACCAGTGCACATTTAAAATAAATACTCTTTACAAATTAATCTTCTCCAACCGAAAACAAAATAAGACAGGCTATACAACAAGTTCCACACGGCAAATCAAAACAACAACACCCGAACAAGAAAAGGCATATGAATATCACTTGAAGGCTGGGGTGGTGGTGGAAGTAGTTGGCATCCAATAAGAAGGGGCAAAGGCTCATCAGCCAATGCAGGTAATGCCCTCCGTTTCAGGGAAGGGCTGGGTGGTGCACTTGCCTCGAGGACTTCTCTTGCAGTCCGCTGAAGCTTCACTCTTTGAAGATACCGGATGCAATACTAAAAAGAGCCAGAGAAATTTCAGTATAGCATTTTCCAAGAAAAATCTGGTGATAGACTTTGATATCTCTCGTTAAAATTAATTTTGAGCCTATTAGTACTTTAACAAGGAAACAATCTTACCTAGGGTAATATCCCAATGCGCTGGACAAACAATTATTTATATAGATATATTTTAACTATCTAAATATTTAGAAAAATTATATCTCTGAAAAGAGAGTACAATCAGTTATTATTATTCATAATAAAAAAATCGGAAGGCAAATTATACCCACACACTCACACAGGGGTAGGGAAAGATATATGTAAAGGGGGGTGGGAGAATGGCCCTACAGACACACACACACTGCTCTCCCACAATGCTAGGCCTGTTTATAGTGCACATCAGACCACTGCTAGACTTTGGTTCTACTCTATGGAATTCAGGTTTCAGGAAAGACAGCAAACTATTAAAATTGGTTCAAAGAACTTGGATGCGTCATGTGGATGGTATGGCTGGTTTAAATTATAATGAGAGACTTCGCATACTAAATCTTTGCTCACTTAAATGCCATCTTCTCTGTGCTGACCTGATAAAATGCTAGAAAATATTTCACAGTGAGAGTAGTATTCATCCTGGAGATCTATTTGTCCTTGCCCCACATCAGCCTAATCGCAGTCATATCTTCAAGGTCACACACCAATATTCTAACTTGGAGCTTAGAAGAAGATAGATAAATTGGATGTTAGCAAGTTTTTTGAGTTAGATGATGGAAATTGGACTAGAGGTCACCACTTGAAAATTAAAAAGCAAGGGTGTAGGTTGGATTTAAGAAAATATTTTTTTCACCAATAGAGTGGTAGACTTCTGGAACAAATTGCTGCAGAGGGTAGTAGGTAGTCCAAATCTAAATGTATTTAAGAGTAGGTTGGATGAGTTTATGGGAAGGGAAGGTTGTGATGGTTCCTAAGTTTTGTATATATTAATATTGTTTGTATATATCTATAGCTGCATGATTTAGTTCTTGACAAGCCTTGATTGGTGATACCTTGTTTCTGGATGCAATCCTCTGGATGTAGTTTTCCTGGGAGTTTGGGTGCCTTGAAAAAGAGGCTGCTTGACTCGGATGACCTATGATGAGCCCTTGTGACTTTTGTCATCCGTTATATTATATTGTGGGGGACTTTGATTTTGTCTTCCCCTGGTAATGGTGCTTTTTGTGGGTGGGTTTTGACGGATGCGGATGACCTTTGATAGGCCCTTGTGGCTTTTGTCATCCGTGTAATTATGTTATGTTATGTTATGTTAGGATAGTGGAGAAATGGAATCATCTACCAGAGGAAGTAAGACGATAATAATTATCCGTGTGGCACTTGTCAGTCAGTGATTAACAGTGTGACCATTGTGGGGTGTGGACCAAGCACACACAAAGTGTAGTGGTCTACTTCCCAAATGTTTCAAAATTTTGGTAGACTTCCCAAACTCAGGTCTTTCATACACTTGTACTACATGCCGGCGAAATAAAAAGCAAGGCCAGACACACACTTCCCAGGGCTTTGCACAGTTGTCTGATATGGTTAAAGCTTTAGCCATCTCAGTAAGGGAGCTTAAAGACAATTTCAAAGTACTGAAAACAACCAGACTGCTGCACAGATGTCTCCCTTGAGTGCCACTGTTACCTCCCCTGACATAAAGAAACTCATTCATGAAGAAGTGATGGAAATGAAGGAGAGAGAAAAAAGAGCTAACTCCATAATTATCAGAGGTTTGGGAGATAACCTCCATGAAGTTGTGACCAAAAGCAAGGACGTATTTAATTTTTGCTTCCTGACATGCATATCACTTACTGAGATTGTTCCTATTAACACCAACCTTGTCAGAGCAAAAATCCTTGAATCCTCTGTCAGAAAAGAGTTGCTTGATAAAGCCAAACAAACACCTAAGATCCTCATCTGGTTATGCAATGATACTCAGTCCACTGAACTCCAAACCTCATTATTATCCAAGGCAGTAAAAAACTAATACTCACTCATCCCATTCATACACTCACAATAACAGAACTACTTAACATAGCACTGAAAAATGTTAACTGTTTACATAATAAAATTTATCATGTCCACAATATCTGCAAGACCAACAACATCCATCTTTTTGTTTTACACAAACATGGTCACACCCCCAAATTCATGACTCAGCGGTCAACATTGATGGTTATTGTTTTTTCCGGAATGATTTTATTTCTCATCCTAAATTTCGGGTTAGCATACCTAACAAATTTGGTATATTTCATCCCAAATATAACCTTTATGCTCTTGCTGTTTACAAACCCCTAGCTTACATCTTGGATGAAAATCTTACCTTGCTAAGATACATCAATGACTTTTGTCAAGAAGGGAGGTATTGATTGCAGGTGACTTTAACCTACCTACTATCTCTTGGGCTAACCAAGACCGAGCTATAGATAACGATATATCTATTACTGATGAACTGTTTCTAAATCTTTTCCAGGTTCTTGGACTGCAACAACATGTTACTTTCCCTATATTTGTCCTATCAGGGAATATTCTTGACCTTATTTTAACATCAGAGATTGACAGAATTATGGATGTCAAGTCTCCCTCCATTCTTGAGATGTGACCATGTTCTCATAACATTTAAATATGTTTTCCAGGTAGATTTTACCCAGACAATACAGTCTAATCCATCTAAACAGCGGGACTGGAGCCTTGGCAATTATCACAGCATCAACATAATTCTATCCTTATATGACTGGGACTATGAATTAGGCAAATTTCAAAAACACTTGCCAGGTGACCATCTTGGATTTTCTTCATTTTTGGATATGTTGATACATGTCATAAAAGAACTTCACATACAAAATTAGTGATAGACTGGTTTTGATTGCTTTCTTTTTTGGAATCTATGGTCCTGATTCTGTAGGACCTGAACTTTTCAGACCTATATCTTTCAAACTGCATGTTTTATGAGGCCTCAAAGTTGGCGATTTTGAAAAATTGACTTAAGTCTCTAAAAAGCCTCCAAAATTACTTGGGCCATATCCCTAGAACCGTTTGAGGTACAGAGCTACAGTTTTTTGACCAGCACCACCTCCTCAATGATGCTCAGCACGGCTTCAGACCTGACAGATCTGTGACTGAGCAATTAATTCTTAGCTATAACTACATTACTTACTGGTATGACTTGGGACACACTGTTGACATTGTGTTATTTGACTTTGTTTGTTAAAGCCTTTGATAAAGTGCATCATCAAATATTACTTAATAAACTTTGCCTACTTGATATATCAGGTAACTTATTAAGTTGTATCTGTGACTTTCTATCTAACGGAACTATGCATGTTTCTCTTAATGGCATCCAAAGCCAAGAAATTACTGTCCTAAGTGGAGTTCCTCAGGATTCTGTTCTAGGACCTCTTTTATTTTTACTTTTTGTTAACCACCTAATGTCCCAACTTACTTCTGAGTACAAAATGTTTGCAGATGATCTTAAACTATACTTTTACCATGATGGATCTTCCTACTCCTTTTACAGTCTACACCATAATATTATTCTCTTAGCATCCACAGCGATTTGAGACTCTGTGGATTCACAGCTTAAATTTCACCAGCATATCAGAGAGTCAGTCTCTAGAGCTTCTAATCTACCTAAGATCCACCTTGTGCTGTTCCTCCTCTTTCATGTTGTCACTTCTCACATCAGATATATGCCCTACCTTAGAATTTGCCTCTCCTGTATGGAATACTGGGTTTATTAGTGATACAAAACTTATTGAATCTATACAACATAGATGGACCAAATATATATCTGGTTTAAGAGATACTTTATATTCTGAAAGATTAGCTTCCGTAAATTTATTCTCTGTAAAGGGTAGACTTATGTGTACAGACTTAATTCAGTGTTACAAGATATTTCATGGTTTAAGTGCAATTAGTCTATCCGACTTATTTATTATGTCTCTACACCCTGGTAGTAGAGGTCAGAGATATAAAATTCAAGTTAAACACTGCCATACTGCCTGCAAGTGCTTCTTTTCCAGTAGAGTTATTCCCTACTGGAACTCATTCCTTGGTGAAGTAGTTGATGCTCCTTCCTTGGCCTCCTTTAAATCAAGGCTTACCAATGCTATTCATGACATTCTATTTGATTTTCAGTAGTTTATCTTTTATAACATTATTAATTCCTATTTTTCAATGCTGGGGCAAGTTCCGTGGCAATGGTTAGAAGTGGTTGGAAAAAGTTCAGAGAGCTGTTTCCTGTCTCGACACTGAGGGGTTTTGCTGTCCAAGCTAAGGGACGTCTGTACACTGCATGCATACGAAGTGCAATGTTGTACAGCATCGAAACTTGGGCTGTGAAAGAAGAGGACATCCAGAGACTCAAGCGTACTGAAATGAGAATGGTAAGATGGATGTGTGGAGCATCTCTGAATTTGAGGCCTGGAGGTGACAGAGTGGCGAACTGTGAATTAAAGGATAGAATGCATTAGTGTGATACTGAGAAGAGGCAGACTGAGGTGGTTCGATCATTTGGAGAGGATGCAGGATAATAATTGGGTGGAGGGAGGTTGGGGGTGTAGCTGCCAGAGGGAGACTGAGGAAGATGGTCATACAGAGGGACGTCAGAGATACAAGTTTGAATAGAGAAACAGCCAAGGATTGAGCACCATGGAAAGCTGCCATTAGGTAAATAAGGCCAACACATGCAAGCATGTATGGAGCCTTCAAAAACGATGATGATGAGGATGACTCTATATCCCTAGGTAAAGATGAGATCCAACAGTGATGGGGCATCACTCCCTCTTACTCGGGTGAATTCTTTAACATGCTGGTGGAATTAGGCATCTTGAGTTGCTACTTGAAACTTGGCCTGTTTACTTTCCTCTTCACCTGCCACATAGTGATGCTCCCAATCAATCTCCTTAAAATTAAAGTCTCCACAGACTAGAACTTGATTTGCACTTACATTTCCTAATGCTAAGAGTGTTCTCCTGATGCTGTCATTGTACTCATGTGAGGCATTAAGTGGTCTCTAGCTACATTCCAGAAATATTTTCTCATACCCAACTTCAATTTTGCAAGCAACTGTTTAATTGTTTTCCCAAACTTCACTTAGCCCTTCTGATGTGGGAATATTCTTCTTTATGAGTATAGCTACACCTCCACTATTTCGGTCTTTCCTGTTATTCCTATATACTGTATATGAGTCACAATCAAAGTACTCAGTAGATAAATCATATGACCTTAACTTAGTTTCAGTAATAAATATTACATGCGGTTTCTCACAATTTACAACTAAGGCTAATTGATCACTTTGCGGGTGGAATTAATACTGTCCACATTGCTATATATACTTTTGAGGGCACTTAATCCTACTTCCTTCTTACTGGATTTTATGGTTAGTTTGGTGGGTTTTCAACCATGTTTGCTTGGGCTATTGGCATTCCAGATCTAACTGCACCTGTGGAGTGACTTGGTATTTGGGTGTGTTCCCTTACTGTGTTGATCGCATGTTGCTTTTGTGCTCTGACACTGCTACCGGTATCTATTTCAGCTTTCTCCGGCCTATGATCCACTTTTTTCCCCCAGTCCCAGTCTTAGTGAGCATCTGATTTCTCTCATCGTGTTCCTTGGCCAAGTTTGCGTGGTCTTGCCTCTCCTTAAATGTGCGACCAGGTAATATTTGTATTTCACCTATGGTTGATGCTGATGTCATCCTCTCACCTACTTCTTTGTGCTTTTTAGTATCTTCCATTTCAAGTCCTCATTCCCAAGCACTACTTTAAGAAGTCTTGGTGGCTTCCTGCATCATTTATCGTGTGGTTTCCAATTCTATGGTGGATTTAGTCAGGTCATTTGCCTAATCTCCACTGCTTCTTCAATACCCACTTCTCTGATGACATCTTCACTTTCTGGATATCATCCTCTTTTTTTCATTTGCTTCTGCCTCTCCCATTCCCTTGAGTAGGCTGTCACCAGATGGGCTCCCTCCCCCCCCCATAATAATAATTCCATTCCCTTGATTATAAGGTTTGATCGTCTGTAGGCCTTTTCCTCCTCATTAGCTTGGAACTCTTTTATCTGATCCCACACTCCGTCTCTGAACTCCTTATTAGCTTTGCAGTCTGTCTTTTCTTCCAGGAAATCCACTCTGGTATTCATGGTTTCCATCTGTTGCTCCATTTCAGTCATCAAATTGCCCGGGTCTTTCAAAAAGTCTTTTGCCTTGAAGAGGCATTGCACATCTGAACATACACTACATATAAAGTGTTTCTTCTGTGACTTAAAGAATGTTAATACTTCTTTTGATACTTACACACATTCACAGTGAAACCACCTGGAGCATCCATCACATCCAATCCAGTCACATGGTTCCTTGTCTTCATCTGGTTGATAGATACACCCACTGGCTCCACCTGGACATTGGTAATCCTCATCATCACTGGTGATGATTTCCCTGCCCTTAGTGCAGATCCTCTTATTTTCATGGTATTAGAGAGCTTAGTTACAAGGAGTTATAAGGAAAGAAAGTACCCTAGGAGACCTTACGGTCCATTCAAAGAGGGTACCTTTGGACTAGCAATAGAGCAGGCACATGGCTGCTCAATTATTTTGCGGCCCTAAATGGCCACTTTTCAAGACTTTGTCTAGTCTTGACTTGAACTGGTCAACAGATTCACTGTTGACAACTTCCACTGGAAGTGCGTTCCACTTACCGCAGATACTGTAGGTGAAAAAATTTCCACACAGATTGTGGTTGTAACGCTTCAGTTCAAGTTTGAAGCTGTGATTGCGCGTTCTGTTCTCACTCAGTGTGAAAATATCCCGGTAGTCAACATTGTTGAACTCTCGAAGTATTTTGAAAACTTTGATGAGCTGACCACTCAGTCTACGGGTTTCCAGCGAGAACAGATCTAATTCCCTTTGTCTATCCTCATAACTTTTATGTCGGATAGAGGGAATCAGTTTGGTTGCCCTAGCTTGTACGCATTCCAACCCTGCGATGTCCTTTTGAAACGAAGGACTCCAAAATTGTACAGCATACTTCAGGTGCGGCTGAATGAGGGAGTTGTACAGAAAAGGTACTATTTTCCTGTTACGGTATCCAAACTGGCGCTTTATATAGCCTAACATCCTTTGGGCTTTCTTCTCTGCCTCGATGCACTATTTCGAGAACTTGAGGTCGCTAGTAATAGTAACACCCAAGTTCTTCTCAGTGTCACTCGATTCAAGAGCAGTGCCCTTAAGGATGTACTGAGATTTGGGGTTTCAGTGGCAGATATGCATTACTTTTCATTTGTTTACGTTAAAAGGCATTTGCCATGTGTCCGACCACTCCCCAATCCTTTGAAGGTCCTCTTGGAGGCGGGCAGTGTTCCCCTCCTTTGCCACATTGATACCAAGCTTGGTATCGTTGGCAAATTTGGAGATTTTGGCAACCATGTCTCCGTCCATGTCGTTGACATAGATAATAAACAGTAGTGGTCCCAGGATGGAACCTTGAGGGACACGGCTAGATACGGGCGCCCATTCAGAGGCCCGTCCATTCACCACTACCCGTTGCTGTCTGTCACTTAGCCAGCTCTCTATCCAACCTGCACACCTTGCCATCTATGCCCTGTGCACGCACTTTCCGGAGAAGGCGGCGGTGTGGTACCTTATCAAAAGCCTTTTGGAATTCAAGGTACACGACATCCACCACTTTATCCCAATCATGCTCACTGAACATGAAGTGGAAGAATTCCACAAGGTTCGTCAGGCATGACCGTTGCCTTCGGAAGCCATGCTGGGAACTCTTCAGTAGCAGGTTTGACTCTAAATAAGACGTTATCTTGTCCATTATCATGCTTTCCATGAGTTTACCGACTATCGAAGTCAAACTGATGGGTTGGTAGTTTGATGGATGGCTGGGGTCTCCTTTCTTGAAGATCTGAGTCACCTCTGCCTCACGCCAGTCTCTAGGAACGCATCCAGTCCGGATTGACATGTTAAAGATAGCGCACAGATGTCATGATACTTCATTGCACACTTCCTTCAACACCTTGGATAGAAACCCGTCTGGTCCAGGGGACTTATTCGTCTTTAGGTCAGTGATCTTTTTCTTTATTTCTCCTTCGGTGAAGTCCATATCCTCCAGCTTTTCCCCCGAGTAGGAACTTGTTGGCTGGGGGATGGGACCACACTCTTCAGTAAACACTGAAAAGAAGTAGTCATTGAGCAGGTTAGCATTTTCTGCATCTGAGTGAGTTAATGCACCCTCCTTGTCCACTAAGGGCCGAATCCTACGATGGATGGGTTTATGGCTATTTACATAGCCAAAGAACTCCTTGGGATTCTCCTTGCAGTCTTGCCACTTGGAGTTCCTCAGTACGCTTAGCCGCCCTTATGCTGGACTTCACTCTCCTGGCCAGCCTCGGGTACTCGTCAAAGGCACCCAAGATCTTCGATCGCTGGTATGAATTTCTCTTCTCCCTAAGCAGTTGGCTGATTTCTCGATTAAACCACTTTGGTTGAACAGAAGACCACCTGTCTGTTTTCTGGTTGTTGTTGTGCTGGTGATGGTCCATTCATGTTACTAACCCTGTTAAGTGTTCATATATTCCTCTGTTTCTCTTGCTGGTATGGTAGCAAATTAGACCCATATACTTTCTGTCTAGTACTCTGACCTTGTGTTGTTGGTGTAGTGTTGGGGGACCTGTTCCAGTTGGTCTCCCTTTGTGATGGGGTATGGGTTCTCCCAGCCTGACCATGTGCTTGTGCAGCACCCCCACCTCTAAAGTACCTTGCAGTCGTATTTCTATGAGACATGTTTCTGCTTATTCACTACATATATGACCAGTGCATAAAAATGAGTAAGTTTGAAGAAGTGATAGTGGATATGTGTATAGTCTGTATGTGAGTGTGGTAGAGCTGAAAAGAGAGAATGCAGTTATTAAAATTGGAATAATGGTGATTTTTCCATTGGTTCTACAACCTTGAACTTTTATTTTTGCTCCTTGAAATGCTTTTTTTTTATTAACTACCTATTCTATTCCCACTTGCACAGTAATGATATTGGTTATCTAACTGAACACTTAAATTTGGTAAACTTTAGGAGGAGAGAGACTGCAACCTTCTTTAGGAGGAGAGAGAGTGCAACCTTCTTTAGGAGGAGAGAGAGTGCAACTTTCTTTAGGATGAGAGAGTGCAACCTTCTTTAGGAGGAGAGAGAGTGCAACCTTTTTTAGGAGGAGAGAGACTGCAACCTTTTTTAGGAGGAGAGAGACTGCAACCTTCTTTAGGAGGAGAGAGAGTGCAACCTTCTTTAGGAGGAGAGAGACTGCAACCTTCTTTAGGAGGAGAGAGAGTGCAACCTTTTTTAGGAGGAGAAAGACTGCAACCTTCTTTAGGATAGAGAGTGCAACCTTCTTTAGGAGGAGAGAGAGTGCAACCTTCTTTAGGAGGAGGGAGAGTGCAACCTTCTTTAGGAGGAGAGAGAGAGTGCAACCTTCTTTAGGAGGAGAGAGAGTGCAACCTTCTTTGGAGGAGAGAGAGTGCAACCTTCTTTAGGAGGAGAGAGAGTGCAACCTTCTTTAGGAGGAGAGAGAGTGCAACCTTCTTTAGGAGGAGAGAGAGTGCAACCTTCTTTAGGAGGAGAGAGAGTGCAACCTTCTTTAGGAGGAGAGAGAGTGCAACCTTCTTTAGGAGGAGAAAGAGTGCAACCTTCTTTAGGAGGAGAGAGACTGCAACCTTCTTTAGGAGAAGAGAGAGTGCAACCTCCTTTGACCTAAGATAGCTTCTTTCAATTCTCTGCCTTCCTCCTCTTGGCAGATGATCCTTATTTATGGTCTTTAATTTATTCCATATTTGTTCCATTTCTTCATGTAGCATCTTAATAAATATATTTAAACTCTTAAATTAGCAACAGTATGGCATGCTTATATTTATTTTTAAAAGTGAACATATCAAATTAAACTGCTTTAGATCTCTAATATCTGCAGTATTTAACCTATATAATTATATATAAAACTAAAGATTAAAAGCATAATGTTAAATTTTTCCCGAATTTGGTAAGTTTATTATATATTGCATTTTTAATAAAATATTTTTTGTAGGCCTGCTATATAATTGTGCATTTTTATAATCCTTATATTTATAGTGCAAAATAGGCTTTTAAAAATAATGAAATTAGGTCAAACCAAAATTTCAGTTTTAGTAAGTAATGTTACTCTATCTTATTTTGTTTATTATTCTAATCTCTGAAGTATAAAAGTCTTTCTCATAAATTATCATAGTGTAACTCTAGAGCCATTTCATAGTAATGTAATTATTTGGCTTCATTATGAGTTTAACTTTATAAATGCTTGACTAAATATTAATGAAAGAATGGTGGCACAATATCCAAAATTTATCCTATTCAGCTTGCAACTATTTACATCATCATCCCCATACTTCCTCCTCACTATACTCCAAACAATGAGCATACGGATCTCTTCTTTCATTTTTATTTATTCTCACTTCTCAAAATCATTTACCTTCCCAATCTCACAATCCTTTCCCCATCCTTTTCACCTGCTCAATCATATGCTGATTTACAACCTCAAATTTTGACTCATCAACACTCATATTGGGCAGAGAGAGAGAGAGAGAGAGAGAATACAAACTCAGCAACAGAGTGCAGGACACACCCAAAGATGAGTCCTGGTGCTGATAAGCAAAGGTGAAGTGAAGTAAATCTGGTTCTTCTCTATGACACTTCCTTGAGACTTTTGAATCACTAGTATTTTAGTCAGATAACTATCACTCACTACAATGTCTACCCTCCCAGTCTCATGCATCCCAAGTTATTGCTTGACCTATATAGCTTCCATACATTTTTACTTGTGCTTTACCAACTTTCAACCTCTCCAATTTAACTTTGTTATGAGTAAATAATAAATATTCCAAAATTTTGTGTTGATAAAATAAAACTTCATGACATGTGCAGAATTTGAGTTACAGGAGGTTGCAGTACTCTGGTTTGAAGTCTACATAAAAGTTCCTTCTGAGATGTACACTGAATTTTAGGTTGGCAAATCAAGGGTCAAAAGAAAAGAGAACTTTTCCTTTTTAGTTTTATCCCGATTAATTTTGTCATCTGCTTTGGATTCATTATTTAATGTAAAATCATATCATTTGAGAATATCTTATAATGAAAAGATTTTCTTTGTATATCACATCACTGGTGATTTGTATTCCAAGTTAATCTAAATTTAGTTTACCCTCTTATTATTTTATTCTTTCAGCATTTCAAGATGGAGAAACCTAACCCATTATGTGAAAAGCACCAGAAACCTTCAAATTTTGAGAACCCTTACTTCTGGATTGGATTCTCAAAATAAAACTACCTCCTACTACAGTCATGAAAATTTCCTGAAAAGAAGTGGCACAATACAATTTTTATCAGCTCTTGGAATTGGGTCAGCTTTGGCTTTATGGCTGAAATCTGAATTCACTGCAGGTATATTATTAGTTTTCTGCTATCTGGCTATATTTGTAGATTCCAAGTTACATGGTCACCTCCCCCACTGGGTACTATAGCCAGTCTCTCTGATGGCTAGGTCTACTTGTCTCTGACTGAAGATATGTCGGGGTTCAAGGTTTGGACATGTTGATACAAGGTTTTCATTGTTTTCTGAGGGGTGGTTACAGTATGGGCATTGTTGGTTGTCTATTTGGTTTATAAGGGTTCATAGGTTTGGGTGGTATCCTGATCAGAGTCTGGAGAGAGTGACTTCTTTTTCTGGGTAGGGTAGATTCTTCCTTTGTGATGTCTGGGGAAGGTGAGTGTAGTATTATGGGAGATTGGCTAACTGGCAGTTGACTATTTCAGTGTGGATGTGAGTAGTTTCTTTCTGTTATGGTGGACAAGGGGGTACTGAGGTGTAGTTTTTGTTATAATGTATTGTAGGCATTTCTTTGTTAGTCTTATGTAGGGTGCTGTTTGGCATGGGTACGTGTCTTGATGTAGAATTCTATAACTATTTATGGGGAGAATTTTAGTTTCTTAGTGTAGGTGAGTTATGGGTGTGGTTTGCTTACAGCTGGTAATTAAATATGCTTTGTTTTGTTATGTTTCAAGTATGTGTTAACTTGGTTGGAACAGGTAAATTGTTTGTATTTGGTTGTAGCGTTTCCTTTTTAGCCCAAATGTGTTGTCTGTTAGTGTAGGGCATTGATTTTTTTGGTTGGTTTTGCTGCATGTTTTGACATGTTATGAGAAGGTCGTCTGTATTGTAGGTGAGGCCTAATGTGTGTGTGTTCAGTACTTATTTAATATAGGTGTGTAAAGGAATTTTTTTATGTTTTGTGTCTATGGCTACCAGTATAATTCTTTGTGGTTGCAGGTTTTGGTTAGAACCTTCTAGTATGTATTGTGTTGGGTTAGTGAGTTGTTGCAGTGATTTTATGTAAACTGTTGTGGTAGTGTTAAAAGAAAAGATGTGGGGTTGTATTATAATGGTTCATTGGGTTTAAGAATGGATATGTTGTTTTTTTCAGATGGTATGGAATAGATTTGTGTAGCCAGGAGTAGTTGAAGATGTTTGTGGAGTATAGGATCGGGATGTTTTAGGTGAAGACTTCAGTCCAGGTATATATGAGTATTAAAAATGAGGTTTATAAAATTATGTCAATGAAGGTACACCAGCAAGACATGCAGCTTATTTATTAGCTTTGTTTAATTGGATATTTATTTGCAAAGTATAAATCTTATTAAGATTAATAATTTTTTTAAAAATCATCCAAACCAAACGTTACTCTAAATAATTAGTCTTTGCTAATCATTGCTGATTACAGGAGATAACCCAAATAAGACCACCTAGTTAATAGATTGATGCAGTAATTCACAAGCTTTTCTGACTAAAGATCAGAGATTTTCATAATATTTGGAAGGGCATTAATATATCTTACCTACATGATTGGGTATTATTTAAAAATAATAATTGTCCTTTCCCATAAATAATCATGAATATTAAAAGAAACTAAAAAAAAAATTATTGCAATTTTTGTAATGGAATATTGGTGAATACATTGGCTACATTAAAGCTAGCTATAAAAAGTTGATTAGAATTAGGCTATAATTTGCTCAGCAAAGTCCTTTGAGAAAGGGGGAACATTAATGGGACTAAAAACTTTGCCAAAAGGTAGGTAGCAGTATTAATTGTGTAGTATTTAGAAAGGTTATGTCTCATCCTGCCCTATCATCCCTACCAAACACCCTTACCTTGTACTTTTCTGCATATATTTTAGCCCTTTTCACAAAGACTGCTAAATATTTCAATCATTTACAAATCTCAAGTTACCTTCAGCCTCTAACCCAGAAGTCATCAGCATCCCTTACTCATCAGTCTCGCATACATGTTCCCTACCCATCCCTACCCCTAACTCTTATTTCTTTCAGTACCCTGTCCATACTTGTTTTGTTTTTCTTGAATTTAAAGTGAAATACCAATGAAGGCATTTCCTACAGAAAGTTCGTAAAGATAATGGTGAACCTAGAAGTGCAAATGTGTAGGAGAAATATACCCGCAGATCTGCCCTCAAGTATTTGGTCTGGAAGGACAAACTGCAGGTGTTAGGGTTTGTGGACGCATTTTCTTCTAAAAGTCAGCTACAGAAAAGTTTCCTATGCTACACTTGACATCCCCCGCAAGGTGTTACCCCATGTAAAGTGTTACGCTTGGCATTTGGAAGTACCGGACACTTCCTGCATCCCTCTCCCCCTGGGGAGAACCTGCGCTCTACTCCTCCAAGACTTCTCTTTATCACTATCGTAGCTTCTTTTCAACTCCCCTGAAGTTTCAGGACAGCATGGGCTACTGCACTGTTACTTTTGTTTGGGGGCTTTATTGCCCTCCCTGTCCCAATACCTTTAGGAGGTCTTAGGCAGCAATGGCATCTCATTTACCACAGGAGGTAATAGAGAGTAGAAATTTAAATGTTTTCAAGTGCAGGTTGGATGAGTATATTGGGGAGGAAATGTTATTGTGCTTTTTGAGTTTTTTCTTGGGGTATGAATTGTACATATTTTAATATTGATATTATTGTATATTGTAGTTGCATGGTAGAGCTTTTGATGAACCTTGAATGGTGATAACTTCAAGGCCATGTTCTGGACCCTATCCTTTGGATGTAGTTTAAAGGGGAATATTACAGTGGGGATTGATTTGGGATGTCCTTTGATAGGCCATTATGGATTTTCCCATCCATAAATGTTAGGTTAGTTGTAAAAATTTAGGAGATATCTCATTAGATGTTTTTCATGAATCACTTTTCTTTTTATTTGTCAGAAAATGAAGGCCAGTTTAGTGACATTGCAGAAAAGGAAACTGGCTATGGAGATTTCAAAGAAGGTCTTCCAGAATACAGTGCTGATGAAGTGTCCAAACACAACACACTAGAATCCCGTGTGTGGGTCTCCTACAATGAGGGTGTTTATGACATAACAGACTTCATCAGCAAACATCCTGGTAAGTAATGGTATTTCCCCTGGGAGAATGGGGTTGACAATTAAGAAATGGTATTTCCTTTGGGAGAATGGGGTTGACAATCTAAGAAATGGTTTTCCTGTGGGAGAATGGGGTTGACAATCTAAGAAATGGTATTCCTTCTGGGAGAATGGGGTTGACAATCTAAGAAATGGTATTCCTTCTGGGAGAATTGTGTTGACAAGCTAAAAAATGGTATTCCCTCGGGGAGAATGGGGTTGACAATCTAAGAAGTGGTATTCCCTCTGGGAGAATTGTGTTGACAAGCTAAGAAATGGTATTCCCTCTGGGAGAATGGGGTTGACAATCTAAGAAGTGGTATTCCCTCTGGGAGAATGGGGTTGACAATCTAAGAAATGGTATTCCCTCTGGGAGAATGGGGTTGACAATCTAAGAAATGGTATTCCCTCAGGGAGAATGGGGTTGACAATCTAAGAAATGGTATTCCCTCAGGGAGAATGGGGTTGACAATCTAAGAAATGGTATTCCCTCTGGGAGAATGGGGTTGACAATCTAAGAAATGGTTTTCCTGTGGGAGAATGGAGTTGACAATCTAAGAAATGGTATTCCCTCTGGGAGAATGGGGTTGACAATCTAAGAAATGGTATTCCCTCTGGGTGAATGGGGTTGACAATCTAAGAAATGGTATTCCCTCTGCAGAATGGGGTTGACACTAAGAAATGGTATTCCCTCTGGGAGAATGGGGTTGACACTAAGAAATGGTATTCCCTCTGGGAGAATGGGGTTGACAATCTAATGTGCAAATTCTTTGAAGAAACATAAAATAGTTTCATATTTATAGGGTATTGTTTCAATCTTTCATAAAACTTCTCTTTTTTTAACATTATTTGCATTAGCATACCATAAAGGCAGGGTGGAACCATTGTTAGCTCTAAGTTGCATAGGTGTGCAATTACTGTATAGTTGTTCTGCACAGTAAATGGTTCTGCTCATTTCTATGTACAATTGCTTTTGCCACCTTATATTTGTGCCACTCAATTTCCAACCTATGCCTACTTTAGTCTAAAATTATCATTTATTCCTTCCACATGCTAAATTCCACTCTGTTGTTATGCTTGGGGGCTTTCCCCTTAACCCAGGGATGCAATACCTTGTATAGACTGTTATACCTGGCACTTGGATAGGCACCATTCTTTCCCAGCTCCAGTGCTTGGGATAATCTAAAACGAGGTTTAAACTACCAGGGCGCGAGTGTGCGAGGCTGTTGAAGACTCGTAGAACAGTTTCAAAACCACATTCATGAGTCTTCAATCGCATTTCATCCCTCTGAAATGCCCCCGTCGGTCTTCTGTTCAACCAAAGTGGTTTAATCGAGAAATCAGCAACTGCTTAGGGAGAAGAGAAATGTGTACCGGCAATCGAAGATCTAGGGTGACTTTGACGAGTACTGGAGGCTAGCCAGGAGAGTCCACTGACTTAATGATGAATAAGTCACCTGGCCCGGATGGGTTTCTACCTAAAGTGTTGAAAGAAGTGCGCGATCAAGTGTCACGACACCTGAGCGCAATCTTCAACATGTCAATCCGGACCGAATGCATTCGTAGAGACTGGCGTGAAGCAGAGGTGACTCCTATCTTGAAGAAAGGAGTCCGTAGCCAACCGTCGAACTACCGACCTATCAGTCTGACTTTGATAGTCGTAAACTCATGGAAAGCATGATGGTGGACAAAATGACGTCGCATTTAGAGTCAAACCTGCTACTGAGGAGTTCCCAGCACGGCTTCCGAAGGCAACGGTAAGGCCTGACGAACCTTGTGGAATTCTTCCACTTCGTCTTCAGTGAGCACGATCGGGACAAGGCAGTGGATGTGGTCTACTTAGACTTTCAGAAAGCCTTTGATAAGGTACCACACCGCCGCCTTCTCCGGAAAGTGCGAGCGCTGGGCATAGACGGGAAAGTAGCCAGCTGGATAGAGAACTGACTAAGTGGCAACGGGTGGTGGTGAATGCACAGGCTTCTGAGTGGGTGCCTGTTACTAGCGAGGTGCCTCAAGGTTCTGTCCTGGCACCACTACTCTTGATCATCTACGTCAACGGCATGGACGGTGACATGGTTGCCAAGATTTCCAAAGGATGGAAATACTGCCCACCTGCAGGAAGATCTCCCCGTAAGGGGCGTGGCGATTTGCCATCCTGGCCGCCGTGCTGATGGGACTCAGCACCCCGTCCGACCCCAGCTTAGCCTCTTCACCTTCCTTCAAAACACTTGTTTCCTCGCTTTTCATACAACCTCTCTCACAAGTTTCAATGGTCAGCCTCTAATTTCACAGGGTAGATGCTGACCTTCTTCTTAAGTCAACTGTCCCGGATCGGGGCTGAGGGGGAAGGAGACAATGTTCCCTAACACCTGAGCTCCGGTCTGGGGTGGTTGGTTTTTAACAACCTGCTTTATCCCCACCCATACCTTCCTCACATCCCTTTTCCTCTCCTCTTCACAATCTATATATTTTTTACGCCGTGTTCAAGGTGGAGCCGCCATGCCGATGGACTGCCAGGCCACCAGGCATGAGGGGTGGTCTTAAATGGCGGCGCCTGGCTCTGCGGGGCTTGTAAGCACCTCTCGCAGTGCGGGCTACTGCGAGAGGTGATGCGCGATTGCATCCCGTGTCAAAAAGAGGGTCACCATGCCCAATAATGAGTTAAAAAAAAAACCCAACCCCCAACTTCCCCTATAACATCGACGGAGCTGCCCTTGGGCAGCTCCAGCAAAAAAATGGAGGGTCCCTCCCCCTGTGCTTGCTCAGGGGACCCTCCATATATATCTAACCGGAGAGGAGGCTTACTCCTCTCCTTCGCTTACGGGTGTAAGGGACTCCCCCTCACCCCCTTCTCTGGAGGTGCTTTCGGGCGCCTCCCTTTTACCAGCGGCAGTCCCCTCTGTTCTTTCCAAGGGGACTGCCAAGAAAGCCAGCAGGCAGCCCTTAGCCAGCCGTTCCACATCGAAGCGGCTTGGTAGGGCAAACCCCCTTAGGGGGGAGAGGGAAGCCAGGCCCCTTCGGTTGCTTCCCTCAAAAGACCTGCTGGCAAGAATACTGAACCTTGCTGGGGTCAAGGCCCATGCCTCCCCAAAGAAGACTAGTGATGATACTGCCAACGGGACCTGCGATGTCTTGGGAGGGGATGGCCAACTGGAGGCCCCCTCCTGAGATAGACATGGTCCTTGAGGAAACCCAGCCTCAGACGGTAGGTCCTTCCATGGGGGGGAATCCTGGCTCGGCGCCAAGCACCGAACCTGAATCCGCCCCGATGCAAGGTCCTCCTCAAACGGCTGTGGGTTCCGAAGCAGTATGAGGAGGGGAGGGATCTCCTCCGACCGGTGCCCCCACGACTACCAGGACCTTCTCCATTTCAGGGAATGACCTGGCTGAGGCCGGTCCATCTGGCCTGGGGGCTTCTTCCGGCGGAGGGGAGAAGCGGGTTCATTCCCCGCCCTCCTCTCCAAAAAAGAAAAAGAAAAAGACAAAAAAGACTCGGTGCTCCTCTCCATCCGCGGGGGCTTCGGGGGCGGATGGGTCTGCTGCCACTCTGGCAAGTGACCAAGCCAAGATCGGCACATCCGCCCCCTCTGCTTCCCCCCGGTTGCGGAGCCCCTGACTAAGACTAATACCAAGAGTGCACAGGGCGGAGCCTCGATGACATCGGGGCCCCTCATTCAGAGGTTACCTGGTGTTTTCGAGCCCGCTGGCTTCAAACGCTTCCTCGTTATTCGCTCCACTGATGGCACCATGTTGTCCAAGGGCAACATGATCCATCAGAGGAGAGGATTAGCTAGTGCAATTGGTAGAGAGCCGAAGGTGACCCGTTTCTCAGACGGGAGCCTTCTGGCGAACGCGGCGAATCCCGCCGAGGCGGCCAAGATAAGTGCTCTTCAGACACTTCATGGCACCCCGGTGAGTGTGACGCCGCACTCTACCATGAACTTTGTGAAAGGAGTAGTTTATGCGAGGGAACTCGTTGACTACTCCATTGAGGACATCACCCTAGAGCTGGCCGACTATGGGGGGGGTCAAGGTCGAACGTGTGATGAGAAAACAGGGAGGGGCCTCGAGACCCACCCCTACACTCTTCGTCACGTTCGACTGTGACAAACTTCCTGAGTCGGTGCGTGCCGGTTGGTACCGCTACCGCGTGAAGGCATTCGTGCCACTGCCGCGGCGGTGCTATTACTGTCACCGCTTCGGCCATACAATTAGCTCATGTAGACGTGCAAATCGTGTGTGGCCAAGTGTGCCAATTGCGGAGAGCCGCACCCTGCTTCTTCGAAGCAATGTGGTGCATATCTCCTTGAGAAAGAAATCCTGGCCGTTCAGGCCCAGGATCGACTCTCATTCCGCGAGGCTAAGGACTTGGTCCTGGCGCGCCCGGCTCTGCCTGGGACGTCATATGCCTCAGTAGTTAGAAAGGCACCCTCTGCTCCTGGCCCATCCAGGCCAACGAGCACGGTTGTTTCCGCGCCCATTCGGAGCCCTTCTGCGGGCTCTACCCAACCCGGGCGCTTCCCTGATAAAGCTGGTGGCAAAAAGGGTTCATACCCAGCCCTGGCTAAAACCAGGGCTCCCCCCCTCTTTCCCCAGCGTGACCGTTTCCCGCAAGGCGAAACGGCCACGCGCCTCCACCGAGTCGTTAGACTCACAGGAGGCAACACCCCTGAAGATAGTCGCTAGGCCATCTTCGGGGGTTCCTAAAGCTGTCCCCCGAAAGGAGGACAGCAACAAAGGAGCTTCGGCTCCTTCGTCCACGCCTCGAGGTGTGGCGGGTGGCTCGGAGACGGTGGTTCCTCGAAAAGAGGGCCCCCCGCCTCCGAAGTTGCAACGCCCGCCTAAGGTTTCGAGGCGGAGGGAGGAAAAGAATCGCATGGCGAGCCCAACCTCCCCCAATAAGTCCTCGAAGGCGAGAGCTCCTTCAGCGCTTTGTCCGGCCAACAGCGCCCGGGGTTCTGCCCCCGGGAAGCGTACGGCCATTGCCGGGAGGGTCTTCAGTTCGAGGAGGGCCCGTGTGTCTCCTCTGAGCTAGGCTTGGAGGGCATATTCCTTCAATGGAATTGCCGTGGACTCCGGGTCAACTGGGAGGAGCTGCGGAGGCTCGTCTCGTCCCGTTCCCCGTTAGCTATATTTTTGCAGGAGACCATGCTAGGCGCGTGCCCCCTGCCTGCCCTCCCGGGGTATAAGGGTCTTGCGACCCCACCACCGCGGGATGGCCGGGCTGGGGGATGCGTGGTTTACACCCGGCATGATGTCTCCATTTTTACTTTCTCTTTAGATACCTCCTTTCAGGCATTGGCTGTGCAGCTGCACCTGGATAGGAGGTATACTATCATTTCTGCGTACATTCCACCATCAGCTGACTTCGACGCGGGGGACTTCCGCCGCGTCGTGGCACGGTTGCCGAGGCCCTATCTCTTGCTTGGAGATCTGAACGGCAGGCATCCTCTCTGGGGAGATTACTCCATAAATCCCAGGGGACAAGTCCTTGCCGATCTGATCGAAGAGCTTGAGATGGGTGTCCTAAACGTGGATGAGTTTACGCATCACTGTCCGAGAACCGCTTCATTTTCTTGCCTTGACCTATCTTTGTGCTCTTCGGATGCACAGCCTGATTTTGATTGGGGGGTGGTCGATGACCTCCATGGTAGTGATCACTTTCCCATTCAAATATCATTTTCAGGGCAACTGCCGCCTGAGAGACCACCTCGGTGGTGCTTGGCGCGGGCACGGTGGCCTGCATTTCAGGAAATGACTGAATTCTCTATCTCAGTCGAGGAGTTTAGGTCGGTAGATGAGGTCGTTGAGTTCTTCTCCGGCAACCTCATCGCCGTGGGCCTGACTACTATTCCTAGGACGTCTGGCCGTTTTGCATGCCGACCACTCCCATGGTGGTCAGCCGAGTGTGAGACGGCCCTCAAACAGAAGCGTTATGCTTACATGCGCTATAAGCGCCGCCCGAACAATTTCACTGTCCGTGAATTTCGTCGGGCTAGGGCTAGGTTCCGGCATGTTTCGAAGCACGCCCGCCGCTCTTCTTGGCGGGCATACGTGTCTTCACTTAACGGGAAGACCCCTTTAGCTGAGGTGTAGAAGGGAGTCAAAAGGATTCGGGGCAAGTTCTCGCAGGACCCCCCTCCCGTTCTCCAGGAGAATGGGACCGCAATCTCGGACCCCGCGTCCGTGGCGGAATCCTTAGCGACCGCTTTTTCCGCATTCTCTAGCCGGGATGCTGCTCCGCCAGCATTCAATGCACGTCGTGATGTCGCGGAAGGCCGCCGTCTGGACTTTACCTCCAGAGGCGGAGAACCCTTCAACGACAAGTTTACTGTGAGTGAGTTGCGTTCCGCTCTCGCTTCTTGCGCGGACAACGCCCATGGTCCGGACGATGTCCCGTACGCCATGCTTCGACACCTGGGTGAGCGAGGCATGGCCTTTCTCTTAGATTTGTTCAACAGGATCTGGGTGAAAGGTCTTCTCCCAGACTCCTGTCGAATCGCTACTGTGACCGGTTTCCGCCCAATCTCTCTAACCTCTTGCGTGTGCAAGTTGATAGAGAAATTGGTAAATGTTAGATTAGCCTTTTTCCTGGACAGCGGAGGCCATCTGTCTTCCGCACAGTGCGGCTTCCACAAGTTCCACTCCACGTCGGATGCTCTGCTCCGACTGGAAAATGCCGTCTGCGAGGCTTTCCTTCGTAGACAGCACTACGCCACGGTGTTTTTCGATCTGGAGAAGGCCTATGATACCGCATGGCGATACGGTATCATGGAGACTCTCCACACGGTGGGGGCGAGGGGACGCCTACCAGTCTTTATATCTGAATTTTTGCGAGATCGTCGATTCCGTGTACGGGTGGGGGGAGCCCTCTCCCGCCCAAAGGAGCAGGAAGAGGGTGTCCAGTAGGGAAGTGTCCTCAGTGTCACACTCTTTGCCCTGAGCATCAACGGCATCACCTCGGTGCTGCCGGAAGATGTTCTCGCTACGCTCTACGTGGACGACCTATCGATCTCTTTTGGCGCGGCCCAGATGCCAACTTTGGAGCGTCGACTCTCGCTATGCGTCTCTCGCTATGCTGAAGCGCACAGGTTTTGGTTTTCTTTGGCCAAGACTAAGGTGGTGCACTTCTGCCGCCATCCACGGCTTCATCCCGACCCAGATTTGTTTCTTAATGGGGTTCGCCTGGATGTGGTTGAGTCGCACCGTTTCCTTGGTCTTGTATTCGACCGACGCCTCACCTGTGAGGCTCATATTCGCAGCCTTAGGTTCTCTTGTACCCGCGCCATGGACATTCTCCGCTCCGTGACGTTCAGCGCTTGGGGCGCTGATAGGGCTACTGCCTTACTTTTTTATCGATCCTTTGTTCGCTCGAAGCTCAACTACGGATGCGAGTTTTATGCATCCACAGCCGAGCGTTTATTGCGGAAGGTGGATTCGATTCACCACACCGGCCTTCGCCTTGCGACCGGTGCCTTCCGCACTTCCCCCATTGAGAGCCTGTTGGTCGATGCTGGGGAGATGCCACTCGCTCTGCGCCACGTGCAGTGCATCGCTCGCCTGTACACGCGAGCCCGGCTTCTCCCTCAGTCACCAACAGCTCTCACTGCATCTTCAGCTGATCTCTATGGTGCCTATGCAGCCGAGAGACGCCAGTCATACCCTAAGCCCTTTGGGTTTATGGCCAGGAAACTCCTTCGAGAGGTAGATATAGCTCTCGGGCCGGTGGTGCCCCTGGTTCTGCCCAGGACGCCACCCTGGAGGGTACCACATTTGGCTATTTGTCGTCACGCCTCTGCTCCCAAAGCTTCTACTGCGCCGGGAGTATTGCGTTCGACCTTTTTGGAGCACACATCGTGTCACGCTGGAACCGTGCCAGTGTATACGGATGGCTCCAAGTCCCAAGAGGGGGTCGGCTTCCACGCCGTATCCCCTCTGTTTGAAGTCAGCGGGGCTCTACCAGGCGCTGCGTCTGTCTTCACGGCCGAGCTGGTGGCAATACACCACTCGGTACGGGAGATTACGCGACGTCCCTGGTTCGGAGACCGGATTGTGATCTATAGCGACTCACAAAGCGCCCTGAGTGCTCTCGGGGTATTGGAATCTCCGCATCCCCTGGTTCGCGATATCGGTGACGCCACGGTTTTGGCGAGCCGGGCAGATGTCGAGATTATCTTCTGCTGGGTTCCTGGACATGTAGGAATTGCGGGGAATGAGCGCGCCGATGAGGGCGCCAAAGAGTCCGCGAGGACTCTGCGACCGGACCAGCGTTTCGCTCTTCCTCACACCGACTACATGGCAGGAATACGGGCAGCTCTTCGGACTGCTTGGCAAAGAAGATGGGAGCCGGTCGAAGGGAACTTAAAGTTGCGTGCCATTGCGCCGCGACTGTTCCCATGGACCTATCCCCCAATGCCGCGGCGGCCTCAGGTTGCTTTCTTTCGTCTCCGAATCGGACACACTCGTGTGACGCATCGCTATTTGATGGAGCGCTCGCCTGTGCCCTATTGCAACGACTGCGTCGTCCCCCAGACTGTTCGGCACATTCTTGTCGAATGTCCCATTCTGGGTGATCTTCGCGCACGATACCTGTCCCGGTACCGGGATAGGCGTGGTCGCTACCGCCTGTCCCTTGTACTCGGGATAGATTCGTGCACATTGACTTGTGGACTTGTGGACTTTTTGGGGAAGGCCGGGCTTCTCCCCTTTATTTAAGGTTCTTTTTTTGTTATTTTGTTTGTAGGTTGCACTCTCCTGCACCGGGGTGAGGGGGACCTCCCCCTGCTGCCGGAGATTGCTTCCTGATTGTTAAGTTTTTCCAATTTATATCGATTGTTAAGTTTTCATATTTTTATTTTAAAGTAGCCTAGTTCTAGGCTGTCGTGTTTTTCGGCGACTTATGCCCAAGTGGGTAGTTGCCAGATGGGCTCTATAAAATAATAAAAAAAAAAATGCAGGAAGATCTTGGGAAGATTGGAGAGTGGTCGGACACGTGGCAAATGCCTTTTAACGTAAACAAATGCAAAGTGATGCATATCGGCTACCGAAACCCCCAATCTCAGTATATCCTTAAGGGCACTGCTATTGAATCCACTGACACTGAGAAGGATTTGGGTGTAACATTCACTAGTGACCTCAAGTTCTCGAAACAGTTTATTGAGAAGGAGAAAAAGGCCCAAAGGATGCTAGGCTACATAAAGCGCCACTTTGGATATCGGAACAAGGAGATTGTGCTGTGTTTGTACAACTCACTTGTCCGACCGCACCTGGAGTATGCCGTACAATTTTGGAGTCCTTCATTTCGAAAGGACATCGTGAGATTGGAACACGTGCTAGCCAGGGCAACCAAACTGATTCCCTATATCAGACATAAAAGTTATGAAGATAGATCAAGGGAATTAGATCTGTTCTCGTTGGAAACCCGTAGACTGCGTGGTCAGCTCATCAAAGTTTTCAAAATACAATGTTGACTACAGGGATATTTTCACACTTGTTGTGAGCAGGACAAGAAATCACGGCTTTAAACTTGAACTGAAGCTTTACAACCGCAATCTGTGTGGGAAATTTTTCACCTACAGGTTACATTGCACCAACTATGCATTTGGTAAATTATGAAAGCATGTTTTTGATGACTGAAATCTACATCTAGAAATGAAAGTTAAAGTTTACAAGGCCATAGTTTTGCCCTCACTATATATGGATCACAGAAACCTGGGCAACTTACCATCATAACATCGAAGCCCAGGAAAGATTTCACTAATGTTCCTTGTGCAGTATATTGAAGTCTATCCTCTCATCACCGAATATGTAGTCTGCTTATGGCAGAAGTTGTGGGCTGAGCTTCCTCCCACCAAGCTCCATTCCATAAAACCTTTAGTTCTCCCATGGCCACATACCATGAGACCACGTAGATTGGAGGTTATTTTGTGCCAACTGGGGATAAGCAATTGCCGCCTCACTCATGGGCACTTGATGAATGGGCAGCCCCCACCTTTGTGCATCCTGTGCCAGGTGTAGCTGTCCATCCTTCACATCTTTCCTGAGTGTCCCCTTTTTAGAAATCTTGGGAGGAGGGTCTTTCCTTTCATTACTGGGCAGATGGCCCCCCAGCAAGTTCTGCGGGGCATCATGTACTTCCATTCTATTGATTTTAATTTCATAGGTATATTTTTGTATATTCTCTAGATGTCTATATTTTTATTGAAAATTTTCATGCAAATTACCTGTCCTTGAATTTGGGTGCGGACTAGTCCGTTTGGGTTTTGTAGCATTTTTTTTCAGCACTATTCATTCATTCACCTGACTCTGCTCCTTTTGATCATCACTCCTTTAGGGGCTTACAGAACTATGTTGAAAATGAGCTGGGTTCATAATTTGCATCAAAACCTAAAGAATTTTATAAGCCTGGTATTTATAATCTTGTTGACAGATGGAATTCGGTTCTAGAAAGCAATGAAGGTTATGTCAATGATTAAATATTTCCATAGTCCTAAGTTTTTTAATATATTCCCTAAAATCAGACATTACTCTGTTCCAACCTGAGATTTGGCTGAAACTTAATCAGGACAATTTATGCCCTTGGTGGCAGTTGTCAATTGTCAGATGAGCGCTATTTGGAGGGAAAGAGTCCCCCTCTGGCATCCCTCAGTGATGTAGAGAGCATTAACCCCTTCTCATAAAGAGGAGGTAATGGTGCTTCCCCTTGTCATAAAGAGGAGGTAATGGTGCTTCTCCTTTTCACCAAAAGGGGTAACGGTTCTTCTTTTCATAAAGAGAGGTAATGGTGCTTCCCCTTCTCACAAAGAGGGGTAATGGTGCTTCCCCTTTCCCCTCTTCAAATGAGATTCCCCCTCGCAACTCTCAGCTGCCCTTCTTTAAGGAGCCACCTTAAAGAAGAGCAATGACTGTCAGAATCTATGAGCGGGTCCCTCTCTGAGACCTCTTTGTGCTCTTATCAGCCCTTTTTGATCCACCAATCATGATCCTTCTGGAGTCTGGCATGCCACTTTTCCAAATCTTCCTGTTAATGCCTGGACTGCTGCCCTCACTAGTTGGTTTAGTCTGTTGTTTTTTACTCAAATTTAAAGCAATGAGGCCTTGTCATGTAGAAAGTGAGAATGATCATTAAAGAAAGTTAAGTTAGTTGAAGTGAAAAATAGTAGTTCTCCAGCATGCATTCTGGCAGGGATGGTACACAACTGCAGGAAGTCATGGTATTCTCAGGTGTAGCTGGGGCATTACCCCTCCTATACCCTCCATTTGTGGGTTGCCAGCCCCCTAGACATGCTTTAATAGGTCAGTGGCTTAATGAAACCCAGTCAAGATCCTCAAAGTCCCTGAGGAGGGAGGGAGGGATTACTCACACACTCATAGTGATAGATTTCCCAGAATAATTCAAATAATGCAAAGAATTTGAACAATTCCGAATTAAATTTTATATTTAAGATAAAGTAATTATGTAATGATTTTTTTCTTCTTTTTCAGGTGGGGATAAGATCATGCTCGGAGCAGGGGGCTCTGTTGAGCCATTCTGGGGGCTGTATGCAGTCCACAAAAATCCTCATGTGCTTGAACTCGTTGAAAAGTATAGAATTGGTATTAATTCTCTTTTTTTATATATATATATATATATATATATATATATATATATATATATTAAGAATTTTATGGTTTAGAAAATTGGGAAATTTTTGGAGTGGCAAAATCTGCTGGTATTGACATAATTGATTGTGTTAGCTTTTAAACAGTTACCATAACTTCATTTTAATATTTTTTTTCTTTCAATACCTGCTTTGACTACTCATTCAGCATCGTAGCAACTTAGAGAAAGGACTAGTTTTGGGATACTTCTCTACTACTGGCTTTCCCCTACAATGCCCTGAGATAGTCTTACGAGGGGCGGTCAATAAGTTCTGCAATTCGGATATAAGGAAATGAGATATGAGGAAAAGTGTTTTATTATTTTTCAATATAACTACCCTCGACTTCAATGCACTTGCGCCACTTGTCCCTGAGGCTTCGAATTCCCGACAACCAGAAATCTCCCGACTGCTGTTCAATCCACTCCTGGACGGCGAGCTGGACATCTTCATCGTCCCCAAACAGGCGTCTATGCAGTGCAGCCTTGAGATGGCGGAATAAAAAGTAGTCGCTAGGGGCCAGATCTGGACTGTACTCGCGCAGGGCAGCTTGTGCAACTCTGGCCTTGTGGACTTTGACGACGTTGAAGTCGATCATGGGGCGTGAGGTTTCTAGGGACCCAACGGGCAGAGACCTTGGTCATGGCCAAATTGTCGTGGATGATATTGATAACACTTCCATGTGATATTCCAAGTTCTTGCTCGATTTCTTCGACCTTCTCCCGTCGATTTTCGAGGATCATCCTCTCCACAAGGGCCTCATTGTCCTCGTTGGTCACGTCTGACGGGCGTCCTGGACGGGGGTCATCTTCAAGGGACTCACGACCATGGCGGAACTCCCTATTCCAGCGAGCAATGGTTGCATAGGAAGGGGTGGTGTCGGTGTACACTGCAACGATGCGTTCATGGTTCTCTTTTGCATCATTCTTGCCTTCCTTGGTCAAAAGTTTGATCCCTGCGCGGTGCTCAACCTTCTCCATTGTTGAAAAATTTGTGACTGACGATCTGCGATCAGCTACTGCTTCTTAAATAGACGAAGCAGGAGTGTGCGGCTGCAGGTCCTGACTTGTCATAACACCCCCATAAACAGCCATCCCCTTCCTCTGTTTTGCCCTACCGATTCGCAAAACTTATTGACGCCTCTCGTATATTAGAGGAAGGTTCCTACTGGCTCCCTGTACTTTATAGTAATATGTGTTACCCTGGCATCCACAATCTTTACTCTCCTTTATAAGACTTCTATCATCAATAGGAAACTTGCGAAAAGATGATGTTGGTGTGGATGTACAAAATATGGATGATCCGTACGCAAATGAGCCAAAGAGAGACGTCATCCTAAGACCTTCTTCGAAGCAGCCATTCAATGCAGAGCCACCCCCGTCTCTCCTGACAGAGAGTTTGCTTACTCCTAAGTGAGTTCTTTTCTCCTCCCATTTAGTCCTTATCACAGGAATCATACTTTAGGGATCGAAAATAGAAAAGTCTCCAACATGGATATTTTTTTTAATTGTAGGGGCTTTATCACCGATCTGCAATCACCTAAGATGCCTTTGTTTCTCAGTGAGAACCTACTGTTTAATGTGGGATCCGATCCACAGGTATCTACAGTGTATGGCAAGTCACCAGGAAGGTAACCCAAATCAGGATTCCATCCAGTAACTAACCATACCCAATGTGACTTGAATTCACTAAATCAGAAGCAGGGCTTCTTCCAGTTTGCTAAGCTATAGCCCGTTCACTATGCATGGGTAGTGCTGTAGTCATTTGGGAGATTCATGATTAAAGGGATTGGCACTTGTCTATTTTCTTATTTTTTTTAGTTCCATTTTCTTTCCACAAACAATTTTTAAACCCCTTGAAAACAACCTAAACTGATAGCATGGCTATCCACATAGGTATTCATCAACCTAAACTGACCTACTCTCTAATAAGTTAATTTTTTTACTTTTGTCTGCTTATGGTCCTTGAGAATTTGTTCCAAGGGGCTATCAATCTATCATCCTGCTCCATAGAGTTAGGTTGAAAAGGGTTATTCCATGGAATCTGGCTATTCTAATCTACACACGCGCAACATGTCACTCCATCCAATCCTTTGCTCCCCTCCTGTCTTAAACATCAATCTTCATTGACACACTCAACATATTGAAGCATTGCATTAGATGGCCAACACACACTCCAGCACTCTATGACATTTAGCGGTAACTGCAGGTTGATGGATTTTGAGGCTGCTGGCTTGGGAAAATAATCCCTAGGTTTGGTTTCCAGCAACAATAGTTTTGACCTGTCGTATCTCTTTCAACCTTGGTAATTTTCACTGTTCTTGTCTCTTTTCTCTTTATTTTGTGTTCATCTTCCCATTCTTCCACAATTTCTTTGGCTTTATATTGTCGCAAGTTTTCTTCCTACTCTAATCAAGCCGTCGCAGCACATGGGTCATTGCCTTAGAAAAAGCTTGAACTATATACTCAAACTGCCTTTACCCTTGACTATACGCCTGCCGAAGACCATGGCTCTATCATGACACTTATCCATTTGAAAACCTTGTTAGTCATCACAACCAGGGTCCAGGGACCTTATGTGAGGAGCCTTTCCTTCTGTCATACTGTTTCATGCACACTTATGTACAAATAGTTCTGAAACACACCTATTATGCACATCGCTAGGTACACAAAAATGCCAATTGGGCCTTGAGGTCCTCAGTTCCACTATTTAAAATACCTTCCAGAGTCATCCAACTCCAAGTATCTACTTTCTACCCCCAATTATGGCACATTTGGTTGTGAACAAATGAATATAGAAGTATTATGAATGTGTTCTGTAAATTGCTTTTGATGCTTGCAGTGAGATCTTCTATGTGCGGAATCACCTTCCAGTCCCAGATGTCGATCCCGAGACATACGAATTGGACATCGAAGGTTTTGGGCTCAAAGAAAAGACGCTAACATTGAGCGATATCAAAGGGTTTCCCAAGCACACGATTACAGTAGCCATCCAGTGCGGTGGAAATCGTCGATCGGAGATGGCCAAAGTGAGCCATTTTGAAGGAACTGCTCCTACAATGTACCCAAGGGGACAGTTCTAAGTTTGTGTTGTTGCTTATGTCTTAGAGGATTTTTGTTTTTGTTTCCTGGAGGAGTTTACCTGTACATGGGGCAGTAAGAGTACCCATACTGACCTACTGCATGTCATAAAAGGTTAAGCCCAGAATGGAGGCTGCTGCCCTTGTAAGCCACGTCCACTAAGGGTTTATTTTACAAGTGGAATGTTAAAGTGAGTGTGTAGAAGTTGAGGGCTGGGGTTTATGTGATGTGGGAAAGAGGGGAGTGATTGTCAATGTCTTTAAAAACACGAAGATTGCAGATGCTTGCTAAAAGTGAGACAGACATGAAAGAGAATGAAGAGTTGGTGTGCGATTGGGTGTAGATAGATCATGCTGGTTGGAGAAATGGAAGTGTGGCTCTGGTTACGTTTAAGGAGTTGCTTGATGCAATGGCTGGCTTTGATTTTGAGAAATTGAGAATAATAGTGAGTTTTAGATTGACAAAAGTGGCACTGTGCGTGGTTGTGGTGTGTGGAGCCTGCAATGATAGAAGGAAAGCTGAGAAAGAGAAGCTCTGGAATGACTTGGGGACAAGTGGTGGATGGGTATCGGTTGTTGGTTGTAAGAGAGATGAATTAATGGTTGATGAATATGGGACAGGATGAGAGAGGGAATAATTGGATCTTTTGGTACACCCAGAGAGAGTGGTAGGGTACTGTGTTAAAAGAAACTTGCTTATCAAACAGGTTCTTTCAGAACAAGGTTGGGCAAAGGAGAGTGGAGAAATTAAGGGAATGTTTGATTTGTGCTAAGTAAGAAAGAATATGTGATGTGATGTATTTAATGTGAAAGCTGTAAAAGGTATGAGTGTGGGACTATCTGACCACTTGATTGTGCTGTGTAAGAATAAATTTGCTCGTGCTTGGATGGTAAGACTTAGGAAGGGAGAATCAGAAGTGAAAGAAGAGAGTATGTAAGATTGCTCGAGTTCAGAAAAGAGGAAATAAGTGCGAGCATGAGGATGGTACAAATGTGGAAAAAATTCAAAGAAATGGTAGTAGGTGTGCAGTTGCTGTGCGGCATATGTCAGAACTGGAAAGAGGAACCAAAATGTTGAATGGTGGAATGCCAACGTTGATCAAGTAGTGGAAAGCAAAAGGGGAGACATACCTGGATATGTTTAATAATAGTGCAGATGATGATGCCTGGGAGATGCAGTTCAATGCATACGAGAAGATAAAAAGTAAAGTGAAATAAGCATTTGAAGAGAGTATGAAAGCAGTGAATGAACCATTTGGCCGTATAGAGAATGAGGATCCAGATGGGAACAGGAAGCTATTCAGGAAGGAAGTGAGAAGAGTGAGGAACCAGGAGAAGAATAACTGAGAGCTTTGACCTTAGTCTTTTTCTAAGCAGATTAATATAATCACACATTTCACCTCAACCTGATCTCTTGTCCAAAAGAATTATGAATTTATGTATAATGTTTTCTTCCTTTTATTTCATATTATTATTCCCTTCTCTTTTGCATTGGTTTTGTATAAAAGCAGAGCAAGTGACTCACAATGCTCATTGTACAGCTGAGAGATGAGGCGACAAAGTCTCAAAACTACTCATGGAGGTTGAATGAAATTTGTTGTTCTCATATTACTTCTTCTAGCTTCTATGTAATTCCCACATTCACCTTTCTCCCCTTCATTATACAACAGTAGTGTCGCATCATTCTTTTATTTGCCAGACATTGCGCCACATTGAAAGGCCGAGTGTAAACACCATTTCCCTCTTAAATGAGGGCACATCTGTGGTAAAACCTTTACCGCATAAACACCCCAACAGATACATTCCATTATAATTGCTACTTTTTTACATCTTGGTACTTCATGTACTTCATCTGTTTTTCCATCTTTTAGACTTTCTAAAGCTCTGACGATTTCTTGCATGTCTACGCCTCCTCAAATTCCATCTCTTACCAGGTAAAACCTATCAAAGGTCTAAGTTGGGGTCATGCTGCGATCAGCAACGCGGAGTGGAGTGGAGCTCGACTCTCCGATGTCCTGGAAGCGGCAGGATTAAAATCTGACACGGAGGCGCTCCATGTGCAGGTGAGATCGCGTCCTCTAATACATCTCCGCAAGGTGGCCTATTTTTTTTTAAGCAAAAACGAACGAGGGCATCTCCAGCGGATTGTTTATAAGGAGAGAGCTGTAAAGATAGTGAAAATGCGTGTAGGATATATAGCGACGATCCTCCTACAGGTATTAAGGTTGTTAGTTGCAGCATGGTTACCCAATGCTCACACTATACCTCTTGTGGGGGCAAGGAAGATTGACTTATAGCATTAGAATACTCCCGGGTTCCCTTCAGTAAACCCCAGAAGCACTCAGGAAAGATGCCACGGTAAGAAGTCCGCCCCAGGGGTCTCCCAGCAGGGTTATATTGAAAAAGGTTTGTAGATGGGTGAAGGAAGTGGAAAATTGGTTGGAATGGGTAGTGTTTACGGGTTACTATAGGATGCATTTAGGGAGGTGGAGCTCAAGGTTTATTTTAGTTTTTATTCGTGTAGGGAGTTTTGATCGTATCCATGCCACCAAATCTCTGGTTCGGCGGCGTCCAGGGTAGATTCGGATGGATGTCAGCCCTATTCAAAAGAATAGGGCCTTTGACGGCTGATTATGAAGTGGTTGTGTGTTTGTGGTTCTAGTTTTGTGGGATAGGGGAGAGGTTTACTAATAATTAGGTGTGGTGTGGGGTAATTCTTTTGGCTCTGTTCATGAAGGGGAACTGAGCAGCTTGCTGTCATCTTCTAGGTGGTTTGATCAGGTGAATTTTGGTTGTAGGAGTCTCCACAGAGTACCTGAAAGAGCAGCATGTCCTCCCGGCTCGAGTACAAATAAGGAAGCCCGCCCTGCTCACTGGGGTGACTTGAACTCTTTGACGGGACCTGGTGAAGCTGATGCGTTCTCCCCACTGATCCTCTATACACCCACCCACTTCTACGAGTTTCCCCTCTTTTTTTCTCTAACCTCAAGGTTGCTGGTGTATGTTGGGGCATAAACCCCTGCTACAACTGAAACTTAAAACAAACACAACCACCCATTCACAGTGCGCCGCAGGCAGGTATCCGGTGTAGACTTCTGCACATTGTACCTGGAGGAGCAGCACGTCCTCCTGACCCTAGTGCTGGCAAGGAAGTCCATACTCGACCACAAAGTGGACCTTCCCTCTTGGCCTGGTGGTGTCCACTCTGCACCCTAGCCAGGTGGACTCTTTCATATAGTGTTGTGGGTTTATGTAGGCTGTGGCAAGTGTTTGTGTGCCTCTCATGTGCAGGTGGTCCTTGCCTTTGAGGGCTTTGGTTTCGTGGTGTAGGTGTTCTGTGGGTATAGTAGCTGTGCAGCCAGTGGTGATTTTTAGGACATTGTTTTGTATTTGGTTGTGGTGTGAGCGTATATATACTGTGGTTGTGGTTTCTTCGTTGTACTAGCAAGAGATCCGAGAGCGTTTAGTCTTGATGGGCATTTGTTTGTTTGTTTGTAATGGGTTGTTTGAATGACATTGATGTATGTGATTCCAAGTATTTTTAGGGGGCGGGAGTTGTTTATGGTGAGATTAAGTGTGTGATGTCCAGTTAGAGAGAAGAATATCTGCATGTTTAGCCTGAGGCTATCTTAAGTCTGTTTGTGTGAAGTGTGTTTAGATAGGGTTGAAGAAATTGGGTGACTGTGTCTGCATTTTGGTGTGTACATGTAGTTTTTATGTTGTCTGCATAGAAAGCTATGTTTATCTGGGGAGAGTGTGGTGCGGGAATGACGTGAATGTACAGGTTGAATAGAATTTATGAAAGTGCGAATCCATGTGGTACACCGTTTGCGAAATTTCTAATCTGGGATGACTAATCAGCAAATGACAGGTGGGCAATTCTGCCCACCATCTTTTTGAGTTGTGCCCATTCTATATTTTGTTTCTGCCCTTGCGAATTTTTTGTGGGCTTTTATTTTTATTTTCTTAATTTATGATTTAGTTTAAGACTAGATTAATTTCAGCGGCCATGCCCTTGGTGCCAGTCACCAGATTAGCACCTTACAAGAAAAAAAATCGTTCTGATCTTTATGTGAATATCGTAATCTGTTTGTGGATCTCGTCCACAGGTGAGAGGGGATGGGGCACCATAGTTCTAGTAATTTGTCCCTTTCTCAGTTTGAAGGCTTGGATGTGGATCCCACAAATAACACCTACGGGGCGAGCATCCCCATAGAAAAGGCGACGGACCCCCGCGGTGGCGTGATTTTGGCTTACGAGATGAATGGGGCCCCGTTGTCCCGGGATCACGGGTTCCCCTTGAGAGTGGTCGTTCCAGGCACTGTAGGTGCGAGGAATGTCAAGTGGCTCGGTAAGTAACGGCTCATTGACCCCTACTAAATCTTGTGGGTGGGTTCACACAATTTCCACTGAATTCTGTTCGCAGAGGGACAATTTAATATCCTGTTAATGAAAGAAGTTTTGAGAGAGAATGACCTTATTATTCACCAGAACAGGACTAGGCTTAGATACCACGCTCCATCCTTCAGTCATACAAAGAGGGACAAAATATTATTATAACATTCCTTATATACAAAATAAGAAATAAAAATAAAATTACATCAAACAAAAAAAGGTGACACACAAAAAACATGGAGGCAATATTTATAGGGATGGGCTGGTTCCTCTTAGTGTTCAGGTGATTCCTATTTCTGAGATGGTAAGCGACCGAACCACAGGATTAAATTTGAAATTTCCTTTTCACGGATTAAAGTTTGAGAGAGAATCGATAAGTGCAGATTCGAATACCTGTCGCTAAGCCCAGTCATTCCATGTATATATAAATTCTGTTTCCTCCTAATCAACACTGTGGTTGGTTGCACATATGTGTTGAAAGATTGCATTAGACACATTGCCTGTGCATACACAATATTTGTGTTGATAAATCATCTGAGATATTCTACCTCCAATTTGCCCTATATACATTTTGCTTGCAATTTTTACAGGGAATTTTATATACACCTACTTTGTTAGGGGAGGGGGCGATTATTTGGCATTATTTCATTTTTGACAGTTGGGAAAGCTAAAGATTATCGTGAGAATTGTAGCTGGAAGATTAATTTTGGGCAAGCCATAATAATGATGCCTTTTATCGCAATTTAAAAATAAGAATAACACTAATCCAAGGCACAAATAGCAGAAATGGATTTGGCCACAAGTTCTTTGTTCTCCCTTACAAACAGATTGATAGTCACTTAAAAAATTCCAACACAACAATCACCAGGTGACATAAGCAGTAAGGGCCTATCAGAGGTCATCTATGTGAACACCTACCCTATAACCTGTATCTACTGTACACACTTTAAACATCACTATACAGAACACCGACATAAAACACATCCCTAAAGGCAACAGAAAAATACACGACCCCAACTTCGCACCAGAAATTCAAGGCCTTATCGACATTTGGAGTCCTTTGCACTCCAAATGCAAACACTGAATACAAAGAAACAACAAAATACGTGAGCAAAAAACACTAAACTGGCACAAGTACATCAACACTTGGCGACAAAACAAACTACATCAAACTCTACAAAACACTAAGCAGCATCACTCTCTCCAACAGTAACATTACACAATCTCATACTGCCATCATCACAACAGACACCAACCCTCAAGCAAACGACCAGCAAACCCCCTCATTAATCACTTGGCGCACCTCAGCCACCTTAAACGCCGCAACGACGATCGTTGAGACATTTATCGCAGGTAATTCTTCCCCACTAACCCACACTATGCACCCATCACAAACTACCAGACGAACCACATCATCCATAAACTCAAACACATCCGCCTATGGCCCAGAGAACGGCAGCAACATACACATCGTACCACAAGGCATACAAGCACTCACCAACATAGTAAACTACGGCTACTCACTCAATACAATACCCAACATAGAATGGTGAAATCATTATGATCCACAAACCCAACCAAAGGTCCCACGCTTCTTTCTTTACACCGATCTATCACACTCCTCTTCACTCCCCTCCAAAATCATTGAGCGCCTGATCCTAAACTTAGTTACACCATACATTCCTTGAGCACCCTCACAATACGGTCTCAGACCGCTGCACTCAACAAACAGTCTTAACGGACCTCACTGGGAGAATTTTTGAAGTCATCAACTCAACCAGACCTCCACACAAAACCGTCCTCACAACCCCTGATATCAGCACTCTTTGATGCCATTCCCGCCACAACCTTACAAAAAAAAATATACAACACGACAAAAAGATGGATGGCCAACTATTTGGCGGGCTGATATGCTCACGTGTCATTTGCTAACAAGTCCGCACTTTCTCTAGCTCTATTCAACCTGCACATGCACGACATTCCTGCACCCCAGATAAACATAGCTTTCTATGCAGACGACATAAAATTTACATGTACACACCAAAACACAGAGGCAGCCACCCAACTTGTTCAACGCTACTTAAACACTCTACACACATAGTTCACCACAAACAGACTTAAGATAGCCCCATCCAAATCTACAGCTACAACTGGACAGCACAACATAACTACACACCTAATCTCACCATAAACAACATTTCCATACCCTCCCCCAAATACTTGGAGTCATACAATACCAATCTCATTCAAACAACCTATCACAAACATAAAAAACAATTCACACCAAGACTAAACGCTCTCAGATCTCTTGCTAGTACACCATTCGGATACAACAAAGAAAGCACAACCACACTATGTAAACAATATATACACTCAGTGTTGGATTATGCACCCCTGCCTAAGCCTCTAACCTCTCTGAGACAGACCACAACACAATACAAACTATACAAAACAATGCCCTAAAAATCGTCATTGGTTGCACAACGCAGAGCTACTACACCCAATGACCACTTACACCACAAAACCAAAGTCCTCAAAGTCAAGGACCACCTGGACATGAGAGGCGCACAAACACTTGCTGCAACCACTAGAAACCCACAAAACTACATGTCAGAACACCAATATTCTCCAAGGAACATCAAATCAACACCTAGTACACAAATAATCTTATCACTCCCACCCTGCCCACTACAATCCAGCCTCCGGAAACATATCCACACATAAATCACTCCGCTTCATCCACTCACTCAAAAACAACACTCAGCTACAAGCTCGGCCCCCGGAAATCCACCCCTCCGAATCCCTTCTCCCCGTCAAGACAAAGTCCACCTGGCTAGGCTGCCGAGTGGTCACCACCCAACCTTTTGGAACTTTCAGAAGAGGCTAGAATATTCCATCAGAAGTTTGTCCGAGATAAATCACACAACCCTACAACCCCCCCACCATCAAACACATAATGGAAAACTGCATTGCACACAACCACACACGCCAACAACATAATATACACTTCATGTGGGCCTTGTGGAAATGTCCGGCCCAGGCCACGGCCTTTCTCAGGAGCTTGTGGTTGTTGAGCCAGGCAACCTGAGGAAGGACAACACCTGAAGAGCTTATCTGCCCTTATGTTTATGTGGTCTCCGATTGGGAAAATTTTCGTTTATTGGATTAATTAGTATATGAAGAGGTTTAGAGGTGCTCGGAGTGAAGTGCATTGCATATTTGCCAGTCAGTTCGTGTGGTAATGAGGAGAGCAGAAGGATATCTGGAGAAGTGAAGTTTTGATCACAATGTAGGGGTGTCTTGTTGGTTGCTTTCTCTTATTCAGTATTTTCAGGGAGTGTGTTCGTTGTTGGTTTGCCAGGTTAAGAGGTTGGAGAACTGCAAGAGTGGTACTTGCTTTTGGCTGAGAAACCCACTGGTGGGAGGAAGCATGTGGGGTATAGATGCTGTGCTTCAGCCAGTTGCCAAACTCTTTTCCCTATAGTCATTCAATCCAAACCATTTATTATGTTCCTATCCAATGGTCTTAATTCAAACGCCACCTCGATCCGTTTTGACTGACACGAATCCAACCCACCTTGTCACTATTATTTTGAAGGTTCATTTGTGGGTACCTCTTCAAATGCAATAGTTCAGAACCCCTTAAAACTTTGTCATCACTGCCAAAGGCACCAGTGTGAGTGAGTAGTAAAAATTATAGCTGAAGAACAACTACATCTAACTCTTCATCCTCCTTGTTCTTGATTGGCGCAGGACGGATCATCGTGTCGAAAGAAGAGTCCCCGTCTCACTGGCAGCAGAATGACTACAAGTCCTTCGCCCCCAACATCGACTGGGATACTGTCGACTTCAGCAAGAGTCCCGCCATTCAAGATATGCCCGTGACGTCCGCCATTTGTACTCCCGAGGATGGAGGATCTGCCCGCGCTCAAGACGGCAAAGTGGAAGTCAAAGGTGAGGACCCTTCCCCAGGAGATCCTTGTTTCTGTGTACTGTATGTTGTGGCTCTCCTCGCGACATCATGATGTCTGGGTACAAGAGGGTTCGTTGTTCGAGTATGAGTTCTACACTTACATGGTTGTATTATTGGATTTAATTTTGATGATAATCGTTTTCGCACCACGGCGAATGGGCAGGGAAGGGGGGTGCTCTTTGTGCTTGAAAAGGTAGGTACGCTTTAGTGGTTTTGATGCCTATCAACTCCTGGTTGACGATGGTTGTTTCTATTCTCCTTATTCATTATTTTCATTCCTAATGTCTGCCTACTCCTTTCCAACTAATTCGTGCAGTTTAAGGACTCGCGAAGCGCGATATATGCACTATCCCATCACTAGCACCGACCGCAATCCTTTAATCTGCGAGATCCGAATGCTCTTGCATGAGCTTTCGTTCTCGTCCAATGAGCTTGTCGCCTTTCTGCTGGGTGCCACCCCACGTTAGGATAGTTGTAACCACTTACGTGGTTACGAAACTGTTTGGTCAAACGCTGCCCCACTTACATTCACTGCTTTCCTGCCTCACGTGAAACAGATCGTTAGTGGATAGTGTCTTGCTTGCCCGGCAGACCCTGCCCATCGCCAAATTGTACCGCGTATTCTGGGAGGTTCATTTTAAAGAGGCGCTGCCGTCCCGGCTGGATCACATTAGCATAGCACACGAGGTAGTCGGATATCTTATACTCGTATTCCGCGATCTCCCTACCGCGCATAACTCTACCTTGAAATTTGTTAAAAGGATAGTCTATGCAAGGGAAATTGTTTGGCAAGTCCAGTGAGGACATGGTTGAAATGCTAATGGTCAAGCAGGGTTGAACAAGTGGAGAAGAATGAGAGACGGGTCTCTGGACCCACCCAAACGGTCTTCGTCATGTTCGATCTAGATAGGCTCTCTCGAGTCTGTGCGTGCCGGTTACTCTTTTTCCCGCGCGAATGCATTCGCGACAGTGTCATTGTCGCTACTGCTTCTGCCATACAATTCATAAACATTCCCATGTTTTTCACTTCCGTTGTAAAACTATGCGAATTTCAATTTGGACTCGAACTCGATGCCGCCTTTGGTTGGTGCCCTTAGCATAAAATAATAAAACGTCCAAGTTTTCCTTATTGTTCCCTAAGGCCGTGCACGATAAAGTAGTTGCGTACAAGGTCAAGTGTGTGAATTGTGGCAGGCTCGTTCCTTCTTTCCTCTAAGTGATTCGTACTCATTCGAAAAGAAGTTCGTGTCCCTCCAGGCTCTGGAATGAGTTTCCTTTATTGATTCGGAGATAATCCTGGCGCGGTCCGCACGCTCTGACACCTCTCATGCCGCATGAATCACAAAGCAACCTCCATTCCGGCCCTTCGAAGACTACGAGCGCAGTAGCTCCTGCGGCGTCCATCGGAAGCCCTTCTATGGGTTATACATCCCAGGGGCACCTCCCCTCTCAGACTGGTAGCAAGAAGGTACCCTTCTTCCCCTGGCCGATCGCTTTGATAAATAAGAAGCTACCCTGCTCCTCACCGAGTCGCTAGACTTGGAGGAGATAGAGCCCAGAAAGATTGGGGCGATCATCTTCCCCGGGCATTTCTAAGCATAGCCCTCGTAAGGAAGGTATCATTAAGTAAGTCACACATCCCGCATCCCTGCCCTAAGCTGAGATGGCGCAACGGGCGGAAGCCCTCGCCCCTTAAATCCTAAGGAGTGCCGCCCCCAAAACACCTCGCCAACCAAAGGGCTCGTGGCAGAAGAAAGCTCGCGGGCCCAGCCGAACCACGAAAGCGGCAGCGTCAATGTCTCGTTCAGGAGGTCTGCCTTCGGTAGGCATCTAACAATGTCTTTGCTCACTTCCTCCTCAAATGGGCCCGCAACCGTTCCTTCAAAATAGCCCTGGACTTGCCATGGCTTCGGGTAACAGGCAAGAGCTGCGGAGGCTTGTCTCCCCCCGTTCCCCCTTTAGTTCCCCGTAAGGGGCACGGCGATTTGCTTTCCGGGCCGCCGTGCTGACGGGACTCAGCTCCCCGTCCGACCCCAGCTTAGCCTCTTCTCCTTTCTGACATCCTGTCTTCTTACCCTACTTCCTCACTTTCCCTGGTCGGCCTCTAATTTCACAGGGTAGACGCCGACCCGCTTCCTCTCACCTAACCATCCCGGATCGGGGCTGAGGGGGGAGCGGACAATGCCCCTCGCCACTGAGCTCCGGTTGGGGGGGGGGGGGGGGTTAACAACCTGTTTCACCCCCACCCACACCTTCCTCACATACCCTTGCTACCTCGCCACTGGGCGGGAGGAATGGTCCTGAATGGCAGCAGCTGGCTTTGCCGGCCCGTATTCACCCCTCGCAGTGCGGGCTACTGGATGGGGTGATTAGTGTTGGCATCCCGCAATACTAATAAGATCACCCTGCCCCCAATGTTGAGTGTCTTAACAAAAAATACTCCCCTTTACTATCGCCGGAGCTGCTCTCGGGCAGCTCCACAACAGAAAAGGAGCCTTGCCGCCCCCCCATCCTTTACTTTCCCAGGGGACCCAAACCTCTTTGACCGGAGAGGAGGCTTACTCCTCTCCTCTCCTATGCCTAAGGGTGCAGGGGACTCCCCATCCCCCCTTTTTCTAAGGTCGTCTTTGGGAGACTCATGCTTTCCATGCGGCAATCCTCCCTTTATTCTCCCAAGCGACTGCCAAGAAAGCACGCCAGCAGCCAATAATTATTGACCGCTCCCATTGGGAGCAGCTCGGCCGACCCTGTCCCCCAAAGTCCTGCTAGCGTGCATATTAAGTCTACAGGGGTCACTGTAAGTGCCGCCGACCCAAAGTCCTGCTAGCGTGCATATCGAGTCTACAGGGGTCACTGTAAGTGCCGCCGACTGTTCCCCAAGGGATGCCGGTTCGCCGGCCCAAAACGAGACTAAAGGCTCCTCGAAACGGATCCGTGATGTCTCGGAGTCGGGGGGGAGGCACATGGAGGCTCCCCCCTGAAATGAACATGGTTCCTGAGGTGACCCAGCCCCAGACGACAGGATCTTCCATGGGGTCGAACCTGGTCTCGTTGCCAAGCACAGAACCCGAGTCCGCCCCTGACCAAGCTTCTCCTCAGAGAGCTCGGGTCCCCGAGGGCTTACAAGGAGAGGAGGGATCTCTCCCTCCCGACTGGTGCCACTGTGATAGCCAAGACCTTTTCCATTTCAGAGAAGGATCAGGCTGAAGCCGGTCCATCTAGCCTAAGGGCTCCTACCGGCGGAGGAGAGAAGCGGGTTCATTCCCCGCCCTCCTCTCGTAAGATTAAAAGGCACAGGAAAAAAGACTTGGGGCTCCTCTCTCTCTCTGCGGGAGCCACGGGGACGGCCGGGTCCGCTACCGTTTTGGTAAGCGACCAATCCAAGATCGGCACGTCCGCCCCCGTTGCTCCCCTGGGTGGGGAGTCCCTTACTAAGACCAAAATTGCAAGTGCGCAGAGAGGACCCTCGATTACGTTTGGGCCCCTCATTCAGAGGTTACCTTGAGTTTTCGAGCCCGCTGGATTCAAACACTTCCTCGTTATTCGCTCCAGTGATGGCAGCATATTAGCCAAGGGCAACATGATCCATCAGACGAGACCTCTAGCTAGCGTGATTGGTACAGAGCCGAAGGTGACCCGTTTCTCAGACGGGAACCTTCTGGCGAATGCGTCGAATCCCTTCGAGGTGGCCATGATTCGTGCTCTTCGGACACTTGATGGCACACCGGTGATTGTGACGCCGCACTTTACCATAAATTCCGTGAAAGGGGTCGTTTATGCGAGGGAACTCGTGTCCGACCATACAGCGGTCGACGTCAAACGTGTGATGAGAAAACAGGGAGGGGCCTCGTGACCCACCCTTACACTCTTCGTCCCGTTCGACTGTGACAAGCTCCGAGTCGGTGCGTGCCGGTTGGTACCGCTACCCTGTGAAGGCATTCGTGTCACTGCCGCTGAAGTGCTATTACTGTCACCGCTTCGGCCATACGAATCGCTCCTGTAGTGGTGGTCACCCGAAGTATGTGTAAGTTGCTGCAAGGCCGCACTCGATAAGTCCAAATCTTGTGTGGACAATTGTGGAGAGCCGCACCCCGCTTCTTCGAAGCAATGTAATGCGTATCTCCTTGAGGAGGAAATCATTGCGCACCTGGCGCTGCCTGGGACGTCTTATGCCTCAAAGCTAAAAAGAACACCTTCTGCTCCTAGCCCCTCCAGTCATACGAGCACGCTGGTTTCCGCGCCCATTAGGAAACCTTCTGCGAATTCTACCTAACCCGGGTGCTACCCTGGTAGAGGTGGCGGCATAAAGGGTTCACACCCAGCCCTGGCTAAAACCAAGGCTCCCCCATCGTGACCTTAGACACTTGAGTGAGCGAGGTATGTCCTTTCTATTAGATTTGTTAATGGATCTGGGTAGAGGGTATCCTCCCAGACTCCTGGCGAATCGCTACCCTACTCGCTTTTCGAGAACTGGGGAGAGATCACTCTATCCCGGCCAGTTTCCGCCCAATCTTTCTAACCTCCTGCGTGTGCAAGTTGATGGAGAAATTGGTAAATGTTAGATTAACCCTTTTTTGGACAGCGGAAGCCACCTGTCTTCTGCACATTGCAGCTTCTGTAAGTTCCACTCCACGTCGGATGCTCTGCTCCGACTGGAAAATGCTGTCTGCGAGGCCTTCCTTCATAGACATCCCTACGCCACGGTGTTTTTCGATCTGGAGAAAGCCTATGATACCGCATGGAGACTGTCCACACGATGAGGGCTAGGGGAACCACCCAATCTTTATATCTGAATTTTTGCGAGATCGTCGATTCCGCGTACGGGTGGGGGGAGCTCTCTCCGGCCCAAAGGAGCAGGAAGAGGGTACCCCGCTGGAAAGTGTCCTCAGTCTCACACTCTTTGCCCTGAGCATCAACAGCCTCACCTCAGTGCTGCCGGAAGATGTTCTCGCTACGCTCTACGTGGACGACCTTTCTATCTCTTGGCGCAGCCCAGATGCCAACGCTGGAGCGTCGACTCCAACAAGCTTCGGTTTCCTGGCCAAGACTAAGGTGGTGCACTTATGCCGCCATCCACGGCTCCACCCAGACCCAGACTTGTTTCTAAATGGGGTTCGCCTGGAAGTGGTGGACTCGCACCGTTTCCTTGGTCTTGTATTTGACCGACGCCTCACCTGGGAAGCTCATATTTGCAGCCTTATGGTGTCTTGTATCCGCGTCATGGATATTCTTGGACCACGCTTCATGTCACGCTGGAACCGTGCCAGTGTATACAGATGGCACCAAGTCCCAGAGGGGGTTGGTTTCCACG